>JAVTVY010054088.1:0-29835 GCA_036873755.1 Hanleya hanleyi
ACCCCAATTCGATTGGCTGATTGTTCGACCGCTGATTGGTTCTTTTTCTCGACCGCTGATTGGCTCTTTTTCTCGACCGCTGATTGGTCCAAATGGAACTGCCCATCTTTCCCAGGTTCATCTAGAATCCCCCCTTTTTTGTGCTCAAGCTCTCACTATAGCGATGCCGCAACATTGTCTCATTGGACATTGGACCGTCTGACCTGGAGGTGACCCTTTGACCTTTTGACCCGCGTCCGCGCGCGCACTGCCGGGGATGACGCGAGATGACGCGCGCGCGCGCACGCGCTGCGGGGCGCTGGGGCGGGAAAACACCCAGGCGGTTGAACATTGGAACTCTTGTGGGTTTGGAGGATGAACATACGGACGTCTAAGGGAAAAAATTGGAACTCTTCTATGTTCGAAAGTGAAAACCCGGAAGTGACGTCACAACCCACGTCACCTGCGTATATACTCCTGTAAAATAGAGCCGATTTTATTTCTTTGGAAGGGGCAAGGTGAATAGGACTTGCGCTTTTTATACTACTAAACTGTGAAGTAGATTACATGTTACATAGGCCTTAAGGCCGTGATATGCCTATGAAGTATTCTGGGGCATGGTCAGTACTTGCCAATTTTCCCTTCGTCTACTACTCGCCGATTTTTTTGATTTATTTATTTATTTCCTCGAGAGCTTTAAAATAAGACCTCACTCTACCCCATCGGGCCACTAGTGCTCCACCTAGACTCCAACATGTCCACCCCGTATGGATTTATACATACTAATATCACAGTATATGAGTGTATATGGGTCTATATGGATCTATATACAAGCCTACGCGGTACTTTCATAGTTTTTTTCCATCGTATTCTACATGATCAACCTCATAGCTCATAGTAAAAGCCATAAAAAAAAAACGATCACCCCTATACCCATACAGGCCAAATATAGCGGACATCATGTTCGCCTGGGAATTGGTCTAGTCCGAGTTGTCTCCCTTGCACCAAAGCGTATAGATGGGGCTGTGGTTTGGCTGGCGCGATTATGCGGGCAAATTGACCTTGAGCAGCCATTTTGTTAGCGTTTTGTTATGCAGGACGATTTCACTGATCATTGTGTTGTTTTCTGAGCTGGGGAACATTCTCTGTCGCAGTTTATAACGGAACTTTGTTCCTTTCGGTGTCCGCTGAGATGAATAATGTGATCTGCATCATGCATCGCCTGCATGTATACCCGTAGACTGTAATCGAGAGAGTGTGCTGTGTTGTGTTCGAGCGGACGCGTAAATTTGTGTGATATCAGACAGGAAACGTGAAAATTGATATTCTTTCACAGATTTCGAAGTGTATACAGTTCTGGTGAGCTGAACGCAGCCTTTATGTGCAGCGATTGAACGATTGATGTAGGCCACCGAACAGGTTTTGTGGAATCAACATTCTGTAACACGCCTCCCTTGACTGGAGGGATTTTATCGGACATCTGCAGTACGGAACGCTATTTTGTTGCATACATTCGCTTATCGTGGCAGTCCGTATAATTTGTCAATTTTTGTGTTTGGTTTCGTGAGAGAGGACGACATTCGTTTTCATCAGTGCAAAACTCCCGCTCCCGCACCACAACAGTGAAAGCTGGTGGATGAAATTCTACTCGACGGGAACGAATGAATGGAATATCTTACCAAACTCTCAGGTAGGATGTGGGTTTCAGGAGTTCACCGGGTGTGACAATTTCTTTATAATGATTTGTGATAAAAGCGGGTAAAACCTAATGTCAAAATCTCGTTGAAGGTCACGGAGATGTCGATTTATTGCTGATCAGCTGATTTCCAGGACAGACAGACATTATCTCGGCTCTTTTCTCTTCGAAATTCTTATAATTTTCTCAATACAAATAAATATTTAAATTGACTCTGAGTTTTCTGTTGGCATTATTTCAGCAATATTATGCACTAAAATCTGATGATTCGAAATAAAAGTAGGAATTTTTTTATCTTTGGGCAATGGTAACGCAACACTATACAGTGTGCATGGAAAATTTTTTTTAGCAGATACCACCATATTGCACTGACTGACACCGACCGCCATTTTGTCCCACCACCCACACGACACAAAAAACAGGCCGCCATCTTGTCCCACCACCCACACGGCACAAAAAACAGGCCACCATTTTGTCCCACCACCCACGGGCCTCCATTTTGTCCCACCACAAGCCGTGTAGACTATAAATAACCTGGGGTCTGTTGTCATTTATTCATAAAATACAATTATGAGTTCCAGAAGACGAGCCCTGTTTACACACCATCCGCCTAGAGATCCGAGACATGCTGCGGCTGCGGCTACAGAACACAGAGAGCTAGTTAGCATTGAAGAAGCTGATGGAATAACGATAACGACAAGTTTTGAGCAGGTTATTGCAGACGAAGCCGCAATAATACGCACTACAGAAAACCTGGCACAACTCCGGCGAGCTATAATTGCAGAAGAAGATAGACGCTTGCAAAGACAACAACAGGATGAAGAAATCAACAGGATGGTGACCGTAGAAGAACAAAGCGACGACACTACTGATGGAGAAAATGAACAAGATATTGAAAAAAAAGGGGAAAATTGGAGTGGGGGGGACAAGGGGAGGGGGGGGGAGGGAAATGGAATAGCCAAACAATTTTTTTTTTTTTTTTATTGAATACGAAAGAAAAACAAGATTCATGGAGCCAAAAAAAATCTTTTTCATTTTCTATGTTTTTTTAACAATTAAAAATTGAAATTAAAAAAGGGGAGGGGAAATTGGAGGGGGGGGGGACAAGGGGTAAGCAAGGTTGATGGAATAGCCCCAATTTTTTCTTTAAAAATGGACCCATGGGGTCGAGTGAGGTATCAAATTGAAGGTCAGGTGAAGGAGCATCTAATGGGCTGGGTGTGGGGTTGAATTAGGGTGATTCTGCGCATGCGCGGCGGCCAAAAGGGTATGAAAATAGACGTTTTGGAGCTAGGGGATAGCCAAAATTTTTTTTTTTTTAAATGGACCAATGGGGTCGAGTGAGGTATCAAATTGAAGGTCAGGTGAAGGAGCATCTAATGGGCTGGGTGTGGGGTTGAATTAGGGTGATTCCGCGCATGCGCGGCGGCCGAAGGGTGTGAAAATAGCCTTTTTGGAGCTAGGAGAGCCCCTAGTGGCCCGATGGGGTTGAGTGAGGTATCAAATTGAAGGTGAGGTGAAGGGGCATCTAATGGACTGGGTGTGGGGTTGACATATCGATAAAAAATGGATATGACCTTGAACTGATCACGTGACCTCCCCGTGATGACAAATACCCAGAACCAAGTGAGTACATGCATTCCATAGTCCCAGGTCACGCCCGATTCCCGCAGACCGGAAGTGACGTCATACACCTGCGCACAACCGTGATGGAAAAAAATGGATATGACCTTGAACTGATCACGTGACCTCCCCGTGATGACAAATACCCAGAACCAAGTCAGTACATGCATCCCATAGTCCCAGGTCACGCCCGATTCACACAGACCGGAAGTGACGTCATACACCTGCGCACAACCGTGAATCAGGTCAGGTAAGTCACAGTGCTCCGCAAAAGTAGTGCAATGAATACACCCCTACCCTAAAAATCGACTCCTTTTATACGTTTTTCTATAATCCACCATTTTGTCCCACCACCCACA
Organism: Hanleya hanleyi; assembly: GCA_036873755.1. Lineage (NCBI taxonomy): Eukaryota > Metazoa > Mollusca > Polyplacophora > Lepidopleurida > Hanleyidae > Hanleya > Hanleya hanleyi. The sequence continues at coordinate 3,658 of JAVTVY010054088.1, forward strand.
AGCCGCCATTTTGTCCCACCACCCACAGCCGCCATTTTGTCCCACCACCCACAGCCGCCATTTTGTCCCACCACCCACACGACACAAAAAACAGGCCACCATTTTGTCCCACCACCCACGGGCCTCCATTTTGTCCCACCACAAGCCGTGTAGACTATAAATAACCTGGGGTCTGTTGTCATTTATTCATAAAATACAATTATGAGTTCCAGAAGACGAGCCCTGTTTACACACCATCCGCCTAAAGATCCGAGACATGCTGCGGCTGCGGCTACAGAACACAGAGAGCTGGTTAGCATTGAAGAAGCTGATGGAATAACGATAACGACAAGTTTTGAGCAGGTTATTGCAGACGAAGCCGCAATAATACGCACTACAGAAAACCTGGCACAACTCCGGCGAGCTATAATTGCAGAAGAAGATAGACGCTTGCAAAGACAACAACAGGATGAAGAAATCAACAGGATGGTGACCGTAGAAGAACAAAGCGACGACACTACTGATGGAGAAAATGAACAAGATATTGAAAAAAAAGGGGAAAATTGGAGTGGGGGGGACAAGGGGAGGGGGGGGGAGGGAAATGGAATAGCCAAACAATTTTTTTTTTTTTTTTATTGAATACGAAAGAAAAACAAGATTCATGGAGCCAAAAAAAATCTTTTTCATTTTCTATGTTTTTTTAACAATTAAAAATTGAAATTAAAAAAGGGGAGGGGAAATTGGAGGGGGGGACAAGGGGTAAGCAAGGTTGATGGAATAGCCCCAATTTTTTCTTTAAAAATGGACCCATGGGGTCGAGTGAGGTATCAAATTGAAGGTCAGGTGAAGGAGCATCTAATGGGCTGGGTGTGGGGTTGAATTAGGGTGATTCTGCGCATGCGCGGCGGCCAAAAGGGTATGAAAATAGACGTTTTGGAGCTAGGGGATAGCCAAAATTTTTTTTTTTTAAATGGACCAATGGGGTCGAGTGAGGTATCAAATTGAAGGTCAGGTGAAGGAGCATCTAATGGGCTGGGTGTGGGGTTGAATTAGGGTGATTCCGCGCATGCGCGGCGGCCGAAGGGTGTGAAAATAGCCTTTTTGGAGCTAGGAGAGCCCCTAGTGGCCCGATGGGGTTGAGTGAGGTATCAAATTGAAGGTGAGGTGAAGGGGCATCTAATGGACTGGGTGTGGGGTTGACATATCGATAAAAAATGGATATGACCTTGAACTGATCACGTGACCTCCCCGTGATGACAAATACCCAGAACCAAGTGAGTACATGCATCCCATAGTCCCAGGTCACGCCCGATTCACGCAGACCGGAAGTGACGTCATACACCTGCGCACAACCGTGATGGAAAAAAATGGATATGACCTTGAACTGATCACGTGACCTCCCCGTGATGACAAATACCCAGAACCAAGTCAGTACATGCATCCCATAGTCCCAGGTCACGCCCGATTCACACAGACCGGAAGTGACGTCATACACCTGCGCACAACCGTGAATCAGGTCAGGTAAGTCACAGTGCTCCGCAAAAGTAGTGCAATGAATACACCCCTACCCTAAAAATCGACTCCTTTTATACGTTTTTCTATAATCCACCATTTTGTCCCACCACCCACAAGCCGCCATTTTGTCCCACCACCCACAGCCGCCATTTTGTCCCACCACCCACAGCCGCCATTTTGTCCCACCACCCACACGACACAAAAAACTGGCCGCCATTTTGTCCCACCACCCACACGACACAAAAAACAGGCCGCCATTTTGTCCCACCACCCACACGACACAAAAAACAGGCCGCCATTTTGTCCCACCACCCACACGACACAAAAACAGGCCGCCATTTTGTCCCACCACCCATACGACACAAAAAACAGGCCGCCATTTTGTCCCACCACCCACACGACACAAAAAACAGGCCGCCATTTTGTCCCACCACCCACACGACACAAAAACAGGCCGCCATTTTGTCCCACCACCCACACACGACACAAAAACAGGCCGCCATTTTGCCCACCACCCACACGACACAAAAAACAGGCCGCCATTTTGTCCCACCACCCACACGACACAAAAACAGGCCGCCATTTTGTCCCACCACCCATACGACACAAAAAACAGGCCGCCATTTTGTCCCACCACCCATACGACACAAAAACAGGCCGCCATTTTGTCCCACCACCCACACGACACAAAAACAGGCCGCCATTTTGTCCCACCACCCATACGACACAAAAACAGGCCGCCATTTTGTCCCACCACCCACACGACACAAAAAACAGGCCGCCATTTTGTCCCACCACACACACGACACAAAAACAGGCCGCCATTTTGTCCCACCACCCACACGACACAAAAACAGGCCGCCATTTTGTCCCACCACCCACACGACATACAAAAAACAGGCCGCCATTTTGTCCCACCACCCATACGACACAAAAACAGGCCGCCATTTTGTCCCACCACCCACACGACACAAAAAACAGGCCGCCATTTTGTCCCACCACCAAAACAGGCCGCCATTTTGTCCCACCACCCACACGACACAAAAAACAGGCCGCCATTTTGTCCCACCACCCACACGACACAAAAAACAGGCCGCCATTTTGTCCCACCACACACACACACACGCATGCGCACACGACCCATTGTGACGTCACCCCAAGTTCTGCGCATGCGCAGTGAGGCGCTATCTTAAGAATTTACGCGCTACCTACTACTTGCATACACTCAGAAGTACCGCGATAACGGGAACAGAACACGGAAACGCCTCTATGTTACCGCGGGAATGCATATGTATATTATCGGCTGTGAATACCGCGAGCCTTCTGAATAATACAACAGCTAGCCGGATTTATTTACTCTATTTATTGAACAAACTATCACATCAGAATTTTGCTAGCTGCAAAACTTGATATGACGTGTTAAAGAACGGAATTTATCAAATGTCCGTCTGTGCAAGTTTTTAGTCACGCGTTAAAGCAATTACAATTGCAGTACCGGCCTTTCGGTTACACATTACATGTATGTGAGTTAAAGTTGCCACGTTTCAAAGATTAATACCAGTATACGATGAACACCACACATAAAATAAATTCTATCATAAGGAGTGATCGGGGAAGGGGTGCTGTGTTTCATTTTAATTACGGCTCTGGCCCGGCTTGTGTTTCAAGAAGCACGACCCGGAAATACAAATCAACAGAACAGTCAACCACAATAAAGATTTTTCATGACTTTATCATCCAATTGTCTTTTATAATGAGTTGATTAACCATTCTTAGTTTTTTTCTCTTCAGTTATTTCCCTGTTAAACAGGATGCCCGTCTGTTTCCACAAAAGACGAACATTTGGTCGTGCACGGAAGTACAAATTAATCCAAATTAACACTAGGGAGGTTCTCGAAATCCCGATCGACGTTCGACGATCACGAGGAACACTTTCGCCCAAATACAGTTATATTATCTTTACTAAATGAGTAAACTTTTCTTGTGATTTTCCGTTTGAGCCCAGTGACAATTCCCAAGACTTGCTACCGACACTATTCATATGCAAATTTAGCGCGAGGCCACTCCTCATTTCTTTACACAAACAGCGAAAAAGACCAAGTGGGTATGATAGACTGATTTTCGCAACATGCACTGTCTGGTATATTCAACATTTATTGCGGGGGGAAATCTGATGACTGCCGCTAAACGAAGGATAACGATACTCCATAAATAAAAGTGGTAAATATCTTTAATGAACATGTGCGTTTTTATTTTATTTGTTGTACCAACGATCATATTAAAATTCCGCTGGCTTGATACAGATTGATACAAATTATTAACTGATATTCAAAGATAAATATTTGTAAGCTACAGCCATGCATATAATAAATTTTAATATACGGACAGTAGGGATATTTTTACGGCTTGTTTCCACAAGCGCGACCCCGGAAATAATAATCAACGGGAAAGTCAAGCCCTGAGTAAAACGACAATAAAGACTGTTCAATTGTTATCATTCGATTGTCTCTTATAATTAGTTGATTAACCGTTCCTAATTCTTTTCTCTTCGGTTATTTTTTGTTGAACAGGATGTCCGTCTGTTTCGCCAACAAACCAGCATTTGGCTTTGCACGGCAGGGCCAATTAACACTTACGTGAGTCAATCATTATATTACTAGAAATTCCCAGCTATAAATATTCGAGGCTTTCGAGGTTTCTTCATAATTTCCATTGCCTGTCACTTCGTATACAAGTCTCTCTCAATCATTCGTTGCCCTATCTAATATCTGAATTACCGCCATACCTCATTACGAAAACACACAAATAATAATAATAATAATAATATGATTTTATTCCAGACGAGAAAACATCCATATTGCTCAAGAATATAAGTCATCCCTGCCATTAATTTTCGCGCACCACAATGGCCAAAAATCCGATGATTATGATAACACCACAGGACTCTGGTTAGTATGACACCTTCGTGTAATCATGCTCAATTGCGATACTCAACAACAGAAATTAGACTTATTAACAGACACATAATCAGCAATCAGTTGAAATGCGGATTTTAGCTAATCTTCATCAAATAGATCAATATACGTACGCGACAATGCCATATATAATTAATGAAATAATTTACTTGTAATACCGATAGTTTAGCATTAAAACAAAACCAGATTTATTGCGCATTTGAAAGATTAACATTCATAACTGTGAACATTTCTTGATTGGCGTTAAACAGAACCGCAAGACTCTCGGAATGATTGGCAGCTAATTAATTGAAATGTACAAGACATCGAACACCAGGACTCGACATGAAACACTCAAAAATGAATATTAGCATTAAAATATAAATGTTTGCCCCACGTTGAGCACTTTGGAATGATTGGCAGCTATTAACAAGGCCGAAAAATACCACAGCGGTGATCAACGATCACGCACTGCTGTCAACCTACATACGGAATGTAGCCTACCCACAACGGCATGTCGTTTTCACGCCGCTCTCTTTTCTGAGAAATTTCCATTCGAGGCGACAGATTTCGCAAAGCAGTAATTACCGGCACTCCATTACCGGGCCGTCCAAACATTAGGAAAATGATAAACATGCACACGTGATCGTGAACACTTACCATTTATTTTATTTAAATGAGTACCGTAATGTATCTTGATTTACTTCTGGACGTTTTTATCCACAAAGCTGGCCTGTATTCACGCACGGCCACGTGGAGCGCTAGCCTTTGTAAACCCGTAAATCACCAGTCAATGCTGTCGAGACCAGCCAGTGACCACATGGAGCGCCAGCCATTGTTAAAAACTCGATGAACGGTCATTGGGTTGTATGCTGTCGGCACTTTTTTCACAGCTGACGATATAATCTTGGGCAGTCCCGCGGTAACCTAGAAGCCTTGCCGGGCTCTGTTACCGAGGTATTGCCGCGGTATAGTTGTGTTCTCACGAGATCTGTACTGTACTTGTGATGAAAATTTGACCTACTTAGGTGACCTATAACATTACACTTGGATCCCCAAGACATCAAGGTCACCTATAACATTACGCTTGGACCCCAAGTCATCTTCCTCACCCTACTTCGTAGGTCCTGTAACGTTAGTCACACTACTCACGTTAAAATACATTTTTGCCTATTTATTCAAAAAGGAGGGAGTGAGTGAGTGAGTGAGTAGTAGGGTTTAACGTCCTTTTCAACCTTGTTTCAGCCATATTATGACAGTGCATACACTGTAAAAATTGGCGACATGTTTAACGTCTCAAAATGAAACCTGATTTTGTCCCAACTTTTGGGACATGTGAGTACGTACATATTTCATTTGGAAACGGCTTCATGTTTCAATTTGAAACACGTGTCATCCTCATATGTGTTAATGATGTCTCAATATGGACATGTCGTCGTTAAACATGTGTCCGTTTGAAACATGTGGCATCCTGCACAGTGAAACATGTGTTGTATGTACATCTCTCAATCTGAAACATGTTACGGCCGACTACATGTTTCAAAATGAAACGTCTAATCCCAAACATGACTTTGTCCCAACTTTTGGGACATGTCACAACCGAAACGTATCCGAACATGTCTCAAACTTGGCAGTGATTCAAAATAGTCTATCTCCCAATGTTACATGTTTCATCAGATCGCCAGATCGCCTGTGAAAGAAACAGAAATACACGAATCGTTTATTAAATTCAGCTTGCATCAGTTTTTATTCTCTTATCTTCGATGGAAGTCCAACTCGGGTGTAAACCAACAATAACGATAGGCTACAGACAGGAACATACACAATAGACAAGCTTGCTCCTCAGGTTAACAATGAATGTGATCATTCCAGACAGATATATGTTCGGTACATCATAATTCCTGATGTGAACCCATTTATCATGGCGTGCAAATTGTTCTAGATCACAGATTTACACCAAATGGTAAATTTACATTCAGATATTAACCAAAATAATAATTTACTCAAGTTACCACATCGGTCTGTTGACATGACACAGCCTAATCCAGCACACACGAAGCAGCTCTCAACAGGGGTACTATATTGCATACATATATTGACCATACTTGCTGACTAAGATACATGAGTGTCTGTAACTTGAAAATGATTCTATCATTCATTCATCTGCTCGCGGTAAATATCTCAGAGTGAGAGTCGTTGAAATTTCATTCCGTTTCGGGAAATGGAATACGGATCGCAGATGATTATTATGATAACGGAGTCCTGGACTCATCACCAACAATATTCAATATTTTCATAAAGATAAAAAATAATATCCCCTCTCTCCTCCTGGTTTCATCTTCGCATATCCAATTCGAACACCACACGTGTTGCCTTGGCTGAACATATAAACACAATATCTGATAAGAACATGAGTTTGATGATGTCATAGCTCTATAAATATTCCGTGATCCATATTAGGAGGAGTGCAATGTATGACCTCTGTAAAATTCAATTTTGATTGACTATTCGAAAGAAATTAACATCAATACAACCACCACTTGCCATATTTGGAAATCTCACATGCAGGCTGACATCAAAGAAAATCCTCGCTGCACTGTGTCGGCAAGCTTCTATCTTGATTGGCTATATAACATCACGTGCGTTTCCTAGTTTTTACCAATTTACTCTATTCAATAGGTCAAGGTAAATGACGAAACATTAGTGTAGTATTTAACTTGAAATGTGAAGATGCCTGCATGGTTTGGTGTCATTTGTGTCATACAATGGCCGAATTCCGAGCACGGCTGTAATCGTATATAGAGCAATCGTATTGTCCAGAAAATATCCTGATGCGCTACACACATTTAAAATACTGGACGTAGCTATGGTCACACAAAGAACACAGCTGTTGTTTCTTTCAACGCGAACCCTCAATGATGCCCCATCAATATCACTCTTTTTTTATAGCGACACTGCTGTGTATTTTTTTTTTGTATGGGTCATTGGCAAATTTAAAGTGGCGATCATGTGGGGTACCAGAAAAGTGGTGTTTTACCTTTTTCTTCGATATATATATTTTTTTGTGGATAAAAGAGTGCATGAGCTATTTTATTCCACATCAGATAATTCTTCCGTAATGTACTATGTAGTTTACTTCGACGAACCTGGCACAGATAAACAAAATGGAAAATCTGACTGAAAAATCGACCAAAAGGTCATATTTAGAATATGACGTAACTGCGAAGTGTTCAACGATTGAATTTTTTGGATTTTTGCACTTTCTAACAGAGCGGACCCCAAGATATATTTTGGGGGCTTTTAGAATCAAGGAGTGAACAAATATTTAGTGGGGAGGAGGCGTCTCTTCCCAGGCCTTGGCAAGCCTCAAACAGTCAAATACCCTAGGCCTGGAAGTGTTATATTACGATGCAAGTAAATTGGTCGGTCTGTTTATTCCCAATACCGACAAATATATTCACGATGGCTAAAGACCAGAAATAAATTTTGAAAGCCAGTGCTTTCATGCATCAGACAACATTATCCGTCTTTTTCACTGTGTTCCTTGAGACAGGTCGCTTTTGCGACTCGGTTGTACGTGTTTCGGCTTTCAAACAGCTATTCGGGTCATTATAGTGAAACGGCAACGCGATTGAAACATGTCACAACCCTCAAATAGCTGTATTGTCACGTCTTTGAGACATGTTTTCATGAGAAAACAGGGTAAAACATGTAGCATTATGAAGCATCTCACATGTTACCCATCTCAAAATGAAACGTTAAACATGTAACCACTTTTTGCAGTGTACATGTGCCAGAATACGGGAGTGCTCACAGATCCTATTACCCTGTGTAACAATAAGTGCATTGTCCTATACAAGTTGTCTCCCCTTAATTAGCACTCTCAAGTGAGTGAGTCTGTAACAGGTGGTCTTTTAAATGAAACGCTGTTTTAGAAAACTCGTGTGTTGGCTCTGTTGTTTCAAAGGGGCTTGAAACCTTGACAATTCATTAGTAATATCATTACATGGTGTCAGACAGTGGATGAGAATTATCGTCTTCTACGATGGACAAACTAGAACCACCGAAGGGATTGTCCTTGACGGGAAATATCGCCGAAAACTGGAAAAAGTTCAGACAGCGATTCGAGCTGTATCTGGAAGCGTCGGGCGCGTCGGCCAAAGGTGACAAATCGAAAGCGTGCTTGCTTCTTCATGTTATAGGTGAGGAAGGCCTAGAACTGTATAACAATTTTCAATTAAAGTTATTCAGAAATTCGAAGAGTATTGTTCTCTTAGAAAGAACACCACATATGAGAGACACAAGTTTTTTCACTTGTATTCAGAAACCAGAGGAGACGATAGGTCAATATGTTAGAACCAGAGCAAAATCCTGTGAATTTGGGGAATTAACTGATTCTTTGATCCGTGACAGAATTATCTGTGGCATTCCCCAAGATTCTCTGAAAGGACGGCTTCTTCGTGTTCAAGATTTAACTCTAAACAATGCTATCACTATGTGTCGTGCTGCTGAAACAACAAAAGAACGACTTAAAGATATGTCTGCTGGTGTCGAAGCGACCTCCGATAACAGTGAGGTGCATGTGGTGAGGCAGAAGTCGTATAATCAAAAAACTACTAGACATACAAAAGAAAATTCCGCTTCATCTTCAAAAAACTTCTCATCAAACAACAAAAACAACTTTGCTCAGAGCCATCAAAAGGTACACACAATAGATGAGGGAGAGAGCTCTAGTGATAGTGGGGATGAATTCTTTGTTGATGCAGTGGAGACAGAAAGTCAACAGGGGGAATGGCGGCATGGCCTATGTACAAATGGTACAGATGTATGTTTCAAACTGGACACTAGGAGTCAAGTTAATGTAATCTCCAAGGCAGACTTCGGGAGATTGGCTGTTCAATCTAAAATTCACAAAACGAAAATAAAATTTAACTCCTACAGTGGAGATGACATTCCAATTCATGGTTCATGTGTGCTTGATATCAAACGCAATGGAAAAGCCGTGAAATCATATTTCATTGTTGCCAAACACAAAGTGACGCCTATTCTTGGGTTGAAAGCCTGTGAGAAACTTGGCTTAGTTATACGTGTTTTCACCATAGACAAAAATAGTGGAAACAATCAACAGAAAGCAGAAAGCACAGACATTATTGTGAGTAAATTCCAAGATGTATTTAAGGGTCTAGGCTGTTTGCCTGGAGAACACATAGAAATAGACGAGTCAGTTAAACCGGTAGTACACCCTAGCAGAAGAGTTCCATTCGCACTACATGACAAATTGAAAAAAGAACTGGATAGAATGGGAAAACTGGGTCTGATCTGTAAACAAGACAATCCAACTTCCTGGGTGAATTCGATTGTTGTCTTTCAGAAGAAAAATGGAAACTTAAAAGTTTGCCTAGATCCTCGGGATTTGAACTTGGCAATCAAACGAGAGCACTATAAGCTTCCAACACGAGAAGAAATAATGGCGCAAATGGCTAATGCCAGGTTCTAGCAAGATTGATGCATCTTCTGGCTTCTGGCAAGTGAAATTAGACGAAGAATCATCAAAATTAACTTGCTTCAATACCCCTTTTGGTTGATTCAGGTACCTTAGACTTCCGTTCGGAATTTCATCAGCACCGGAAGTTTACCATAAGTCTGTGCACATGCTTGTTGGGCACATTGAAGGAACTGCTACAATGATGGATGATGTTGTGGTATGGGCTCAACGATTGAACAGCACAATGAGAGGCTGGAGAGAGTTTTACAGGCTGCCAAGTCAGCAAATCTAAAATTGAATAGGGACAAGTGTGTTTTTGGTATCCAGGAACTGACATTCATAGGGGATGTAGTTTCCTCAGAAGGTAAGAAACCTGCCCCAGTGACAGTACAAGCCATCCAAAATTTCCAAACACCAGCATCCAAAAAAGGTATCCAAAGGCTCCTTGGGATGGTTAATTACTTGGAAAGGTATCTATCGAACTTGTCTACAAAAACCACTCCTCTGAGAGAGCTGCTTGAAAACTGTAATCAATTTGTCTGTTCATGTTCACTTCTGATGCTCTTTCCAGAGCATACGAAAATACCCGCCACCAGATTGATGTCAGTGGGGAAGAGGAAATAGAGACTTATGAGCTATGCGGTAAATCCAGGAAGCGAAATGTCACCCGTTTTAGTACTGAATAAGTAACAGTCTGTTATATGTCTCGCTTGACTCATCTTGGTTTGCTTTCATACCTGGACTTATGTGGACTCCATTATGGCAGCCATGCCTGTGTCGGATCGGAAAATGGAGCAAATCAGCATCGAAACAAAACAGGATCCTCAGCTACAAACATTACAAAGTGTCATTCTTGATGTATTTACTGATGTGAAATGGAAATGCTCCCAAACGATTCTTGAATTTTGTAATGTGCGTGATGAACTCAGCTGTGTTGATGGGATTATACTCAAGGGGAACAACATTGTAATACCACGATCTCTGAGGAGAGAAATGTTAACCAAGATACATGCGGGTCATCTTGGAATTGAAAAGTGTCGGAGAAGATCTCGACAGGTGATGTACTGGCCAGGAATGAGCCAGAGTATATCAGAAATGATACTTTCCTGCTATACTTGTCTAAAATACAGACCGAAGCAGGCATCTGAACCGTTGAATCCCCATCCAGTGGCCAGATATCCATGGGGAAAGAATGGAGCTGACTTATGTGTTGCGAATAACAAAAACTACCTCGTCATGGGTGACTATTATTCAAATTATCCAGAAGTGTGTCGGTTGAATACTGTAACCAGTCAGTCAGTGATAAATGCGATGAAATCTGTTTTCGCTGAACAAGGAATCCCGACACAAGTGTTCAGTGATAACGGACCGCAATTCAGTTCCGCAGAGTTCAAGGAATTTGCCAGAAAATATGACTTTCAGAATTCAACATCTAGTCCGAATTATCCACATTCCTGTCAGAGAAATCAGTGAATGTTGTGAAAAATCTGTTGAAAAAATCAGCAGATGATGGCAGTGATTTTTACCTGAGTTTGTTATCATACAGAACGACCCCTATGGAGAATGGAAAATCTCCCTCTGAGATACTTAACAATGGGCGGAAGGTTAGATCGAATCTACCTATTTGCGAGGAACAATTATATGCCAGGGACTCCGCGACAAATGAGAAGCAGAAAATCGCACAGAAAGTGAAACAGAAATTCTACTTTGACAGAAGTGTGCGAGAGTTACCTCCCTTATAGTAGAAGGAGATACAGTGCATAAGAAATTCTAGAGATAATAATTGGGCTACAAAGGGAATGGTAAAGAATAAGGTAGCGCCGCGCTCCTATGTTGTCCAAACCCAATCCGGTGTTGAATACTGGAGAAACAGAAAAGACATTCTGAATAGTTTCGATGTGAACAGTGATGTCAAAAACGCAATTGGTCCTGATGCTGGTAGTTCAGTTGTGCTAACTCCACAATCCCTATCAATGCCCTCTCCAGAGCTGGTATCGATTAGATCTGGAAGGATTGTGAAACGACCAGAAAGACTTATTGAAGAGCTTTGAATTGAACTCAAAGACAGCTGTGAATATATTAAGTGAAGTTTTATTACATTAAATTCATGCTATATGCATTACATGTGGACAGAAATATATGTGATTGAACAGTGACAGTATTTGAACAGTAAATTGGTTCAACCATATGAAGTTAATACATGTACATGTATGTTGAATTTCATGAATGATCAGTGTGTATTCTGAACAGATTGGCTGAACAACCCAGTTAAACTAAAATACAAGTATTGTTATTTTATCAGTGACTTGAGTATACAGAACAGAATTCTGCCAGTGCTACACACTTCTATAAGATAGTTTAACCTAAACACGAACTTGATCCAGAATGGTCGTTTTGCCATAACCATGTTACTAATTCCTTCTATTTAATGTTCAACATGATTGAATTTTCAGTTCTTATTCTTCTTTAAAAGATCACCTCATTGTGTTATACGTGTACTTTACTTTTGTGTAAAGTGGGGAAGATGTAACAATAAGTGCATTGTCATATACAAGTTGTCTCCCCTTAATTCTCAAGTGCGTGAGTCTGTAACAGGTAGTCTTTGAAATGAAACGCTGTTTTAGAAAACTCGTGTGTTGATTCTGTTGTTTCAAGAGGCTTGAAACCTTGACATTTCATTAGTAATATCATTACAGCCTGGACACTGAGACTGTAAAATATATTTGCAGAAACATTTAAACATGCAGCTTAGGATCTATGGTTTGAATCACACGCACTGATTCTAGGAATGAAATATACCCTTATTTCACTATAACCATAGTTAAATAAATAGCCATACCTACATTGCACAATCCCTACAACGAGACTGTTGTTAAATCTGATACATCAGGGACAGATAAATTTGAAGTAATTTTAATAACAGTATAAGTTTGATACCATCATTAATTAAAGCCTATACAAGAGACTAGTCAAGTTTTCATGTCTTCGTTCGTTGCTTCCTCTGTATTCAATTGCATGTACTTTCCGGGACCAATACGTTGCATGGGCCGTAGAGATCCATCCGCGATAAAACAACCCCTTTCCTTTTTCTGCCCACTATTTTTGTATCAACGTGAGGAGCTTACAACATCAATGACTGATTGAATTTCCCCATGTACCGCCATCTTCTTAATAAGTGAACGTGATCGCATGTATATTAAATAGTCTGTTATTTGTTTTTGAAATTATTAAACTCTTAGAATCGAGCCAATTTAACTTTACCCTCGACTCACCCACTTCAGTGATAATAGTATTGCTGTAGACAGCAGTGATAATATTACCAGTGCGGTCAACAATATTAACCCTACCTGGCCTGGGGCGGGGGGCGAAATGACCCCCCTCCCAAACTTTTTGCTCTATCTCCGGAACGACAAAAAACGTAGACCTGAAACTCCTTAACATTATAGTTTACCATATTGGGGTCATTTTGAGCCTATTTGCATAAACCCCCGAGCAGAGGATCATGAGCAAATTCAAGATGACGGCCACGTGGGGTATCCGAAAAGTGATGTTTTCGTCATATTTCTTCAAAATGTTTGCTTTTCTGTATGGAGAAGTCGGTAAAACTTATTTTATTTCATATCAGATTATTATTTACTAATTTATCATGCAGTTTTTGCGAAGAAAAACAAAACTAAAAAAATCGAAAATTCTGACCGAAAAATCGTCAAAAAATGCTCTTTTTGAAAATGATTTTTTTAACCCAAGGATAAAGTGTGGTAAATTTCAGCCTTCTAGCCTTAGCGATAGGGAAAATATATAAGGGGGGGGGCATTTTCCGCCCCTGCGGTACACCCCAAATCACCCAGGCCAGATAGGGTTAATAGCTTTTCATGCCTTCTTACGCATCGGTGAATTGTCAGTTCGTTCGGAACAAGACAGCAATATCAATGTTCTTCAATGCGACGATGTTTCTTTCTCCGATCAATCTGGCTCATTACAAGACTCGAGCAATATTATCCGCAATTTCAAGCACAACTTATCCCATAAAATTGTTCATTTGTCTATGTCATTGTGTACTGATAATATTAGATATTGTCCAGTTCGAGCAATCTGTGTTGATTTTCTGTTCCAATTTCTAGAAATTCCGTTACAGTTGCCTATTTTCCAGCTCATTTAAATTACAACACATATAAGGGAAGTGGGAAGAGGTGCCGACATACTGGCAGAGCCACATGACTTCACAGCATAGTCTTCCGGCCCGATGTCGACCCAGCTTCAACTTCCCACAATTGCCAAAAGGTCTGTACAGGGGGCGGGCCTCGGGGACGAAACGTTCACCAGCAGAATCTCGCCATATACAGGTAAAGCTTGACCCATTACAAAGGCTATAGTTTTCGCATTGGCGCCACCACTTAATCTTCAGCAGCAGGAATCTCGAAGAACATATTTAAAACACGAGTAGCTGGAAGTCAAAGGCTATATTAGAATTACACATTTCACTGGATAGCTATGCATTGTTCAGTGATGGGCTGATTTGTATGGTAGCCCCAAGGAATTTATTGCATAAATAAGGATCAGGTCCAATTTGATTCAGTTTTGCAAAGGTCGATCAGGGCTGCCGTGCCATCTGAGTTAGTTCTAATATTTGCTGTATATCTAACACGAAGAAAAGCTAAAATAAAATAATTCAAAATTTTGAATCGAAAATGCATCAAAAAATGACAATTATTTTTGCTCTGATGTCATTATGGCGGCCATTTTGGATTATTTTGCATTTCTCGCTAGATCTATGCCATTTATAGGCTCAAAATGACCCCGGGCCCGCAATGGGCCAAAGATTGCTTCCTTGGCCTCGAAATCGGGAGCACGCCTTCTGAGATTATTTTTGGTTTCTCTGACGACACATGTGCCAAATTTGGCGCTTTTCCCCAATCCGCCACGATAAAGTGAAAATCTGGACTTAAGCCACCGCACTAATCCGGATCAAAGATCACTAGGCCCCAGTTTGCTCATCAGGGTCAAAGCTCCTATGTCCCAGTTTGCTTATCCGGGTAAATAGGCCTCAATTTGTTATTAAGTTTAACAGGTCTCTATGTGCTTGCCCGAAAAATACGCAACATTGTCGCAGCGCCTCCTTGTGGCAGAAACAGGAATTGGAAGACGATAAATCTGCGAAAATCGTGACACGACTTCCCCCTGCTTTATCTTAATCTCCGGTAATTCTCGGACATGAAGCTACTTGCGGTTGACCTTAGAGGTCAAATCTCACTGCCGCTCACGTGGCTGTGACGTCATAACATGAGTGAGCGAGCTAGTTAGTTTTAACAATATTTCAATCATATCACTGCGAACCAACTATGCATCGCCCAGCCAAGTTGGAGCCACCTTATAAAACACACAAGACACTAACAGGACGCTAACATCGGTGCAATAAAGACAAGTGCAATTACACTGTTAGACACCACATTATTAAGTTCCCGTTTCTTCTCAGTAAATGCATTGAAGCAACGGGAGCCCCTGCCCACCGGGCACCAACCAACCACCCGCGTCGTAGAGGCCATTTATATAGTCAATATGCGGTTAATAAGCAAATATATAAACATTTTAGCCGTCGTCCTTAAAGAAGTTAGTCTGTTGTTAATGATTATAAGTTACAAAGATCGTACTGTATTTTTGCGAAATTGTCCGCCACCAGGTGATTGTCCAGCAAATATGAATGAAGCCTCCTCCCTTCGGGTATGATAGCCCCCCTCCCCCGTCCCAGGCATCAGTATCCACCCCATAGGAATGATTAACCGCCATGCAAGAGTAATCATGCTCCCAGGAATGATTGTTCGCCAAGGATAGATTGACCAGAAATGATAGTCTTCTCGCCATTCAAGTAAGATTGTCTGTTATCAAGTGTAATTTTCAGCATATATGAATACCAGTTTGTACCCTAGGAAAGGTTTACTCTCTAGGGGCCTACAAAAGATTGACCGGAATAATGGTCTCGCTTCAGGAATTATAGATGTAGTGCTCCACCAGGAATGATTGCCAAGCATAAATGAATGATGATTCGTCCCTGAAAATGATCATTATATATATACAAAGTATTTAGCTGTAACTATTAATACATGTCATCAGATGTATATAATTATTGAGCACCATCATTCTTTACCTAAGGATTGGGATAGTGTATTCGCCATATTCCACGCCATAGGCTAATGCGCTAAACTGTAAAGCGCTAGTTCGTTGTTGTTAAATCTGTGGGGTGGGGAGGTGGAAAATTTTCCGATTGGCATCATAGGCTAAATACTTGAACTTATGTTTAAGAAATAATGTTTTTATGGGCCTGCTCAATGGTTACTTTACGCACGGTTAGTGTGGGAAAGTTCATAAATTTTAGGGCACGGGCTTCGCCCTTGTCCTAAAATATAAAATTTCCCACACTTTCCCCAAAACTATAAACTTTCTCACACTAACCGTGCCTAAAATAACCACTGAGCACGTCTATGAAAACATTACTTCTATTCTATTGAACTATTCAAATCGACTATCAACAAAGTTTATAATGAAAGGTTGAATAATATGGTAAACTTTGACATACTTTCTCCCCTTTGTTGAAAAAAACTCGTCCACTGATATTGACACGTCTCGGTTGGCATCATGCCAATATCAGTGGACGAGATTATTTTGTCTCTCAAATGTGGAGTGATACTGTCAGCTGCGTTAGCTGTGTGAAAATTACGTGGATATGTGTCTATTTGTGTGGCTTTGTTAATCAATTTCACGATGGAAACAACAGTTAAACTTGAGAAAGAAATTTCATCTTGTAATTTATTTGTTTACGTTATTCGATCGTTACTTGTATGAAAGCAGACGTCTCTTTCCTCATCCGACTTGTGAAATTGAATCTCCCAATGAACACCTGCACTTGACGCGTGTAGATTTTACATAACCGTGCTAAAACATGTAATAAAGGCACGGTTAACTCGATGTTATTGACACAAGTGTTATAGAATTGTTGATAACGGTCAAAGAAACGTTTACTGTTGATTTTACACAAACAAAATTATATGACATCAGTGAATTCGGAAGGAGAGGATGGGGGTAATTCAGCTTCCAGCTGCATAAGATTCAAATGTACTCGATTGTAAAAGGGCAACATCACAATTACACATACACATATAGCATACACATTTCGTATCGCCCAAACACACAGACGTTCTTACGAATGTAAAACTGAGTGATGATCGACCACACTCTGCGATGACCATGACACAGATTTGACGAGAAAAATACAAGGTCTTTCTGTCCTTGTTACTGCCCTGACGAAGCAGATATCCACTATCTGCGAAAGTCCGTGACCATTAAACTTAGTCTTACAGGTGCCACCATTTGTTATTCCTTTATACAACACAGACTAACACGGCTACTCCCGATCTGTGTTGTCCTTGTTAGGAACTAGTGAGAATCGGTTTCAACATCCTCTACCGCGAAAAATAGGACAATGTAATGTGAACAAGCCATTAGGCCATCACGTCCAAACAATCTCAATCGGAAAGAAATATGAAACGTACTTTCGTTAACTGCCCTCAATTTGCCATTCGTGGGGCTGTACCTTTTCCTCTGGCGTCCTTTTCCCGGTCATCCGCAACATTTTGTAGACAACATCGGAATATGACAAAACGCAATAAAATACGATTGCATTGTATTTTCTTTGTTGTCCCACTTAAAACAGCACTTAAGTCATCGTTACAATAGAAAACAACTGTCATGAACTGGAATATGCGGAAAGTAGCCTTTGGAAACTGGGCAATGGCCTACGAGTCATGATAGGTGCACTCTTACTATAGCGACAAACGACTTGGGTTCGGCGAGTCATTATGATGCTGTTACGTTACAAGGCAGCACATACACCAACCAATGTCATATGTGAACCTGATCATACCCAATTGTCATATACCCGCACGACACTAGCGCTCCATCAGTTCTTTCTAAAACTTCTTGCTCGGCTGGTAGCAGTGGCGATTGTATGTACCAAATCGTCTTGTCGACAACACTTTCTCAGACAGATGCTTCTGCATATGGATTGACAGAACGCTTTACGTATATTACGGTTGCCCATTCCATATATGAGTGGGTTGAACATGGAATTCAAGTAAACCAATAGTATGAGAATTGCCCAAAAACCATCTGGAGTATCACGCCAAACGTTACATCGTGAGTATACGCCGATGATCATAGGCAGGTTGGTGACAATGAAAAAGGCCGCTGTTGCAAACAAAATCAATTTGATTTCTCTGCGCTGTGTCCAGTGACTTAATTTTCCCGATTTTGGATCATTGATAGAACGTATTGTATTCACCTGTCGAGCTCGTCTGGATGCCACTTTGAAAATACACAGGTAAAGCCCTATAACGAGGATGCTGTTGACGACGACTTGAGAAGCGATGAAGTACAGATATGAACATGGTAGTACATGGAACATACCGCAGGCTGTAATATTTGAAGCCATCCATTGTTCTTCTGTATTCCATCCGATCACTGGGAAGCTGGATAGTACAATCGGTATGAGCCAACATCCAGCGATACAGAGCTTTATTTTCTTTCCAGTAACCACGGTCTGGTAACTGAGAGGGAAAACTATCGCAACGTATCTCTCCAACGATACAGCCAGAAGGTGGAACGCAGTAACGACAATAACACAAAGGGAGGAACTCATCAGGATAACACAGAATTTGGCGTCGCCAAGGGGAAATCCCAATATGGACAACGTACCCATTGGAGCAATAATAGCGCCCACGAGAAAGTCACTAACGGCCAAGGACAAGAGAATCCAGTTGGTCACTGTCTGAAGACGTTTGTGTGCCAAGATAACGCAGATAAAGGTGAGGTTGTTTGATATTGTCATGATAACAACAGCACTAAATGCTGCAATCAATACAGCGGACATTGTCAATGGTTATCAATGCTCTTCTCACCGAATGGCTGCCAGATATACACTAAAAGTGACCGAGCTTACAGCGGACATTGTCAATGGTTATCAACGCTCTTCTCGTCGAATGGCTGCCAGATATACACTAAAAGTGACCGAGCTCTCTCACATATGATGGAATAACTTTATCACACGCGTACATTAAAGCATGGAGAATATAAAAACTGGAGCTCTTGCATATTGAAGTTTGCCCCACCGTCATCTACATGTGTTGTTCCATAAGCATCCATCGCTATTATGGGTTAATGTAATTCTCCCCGCTCTCTAATATGAAAGGTGGAAAAGGCTATCATTTTATGGAACAGGATATTCACTCAATTTGCAGCAAACGTCTACTTTCCTTTATTGGGGTATTTTAATTAGCATGGATTGTTTGTATACCACTCAAATTGTCCTACTCAGACCTTAAGGCGTGAGCGTAAATTGAATGGATGCAATATGAGGTAGAAAGCATAATCCAGCTTTGAAATGGATGTGCAGATATGATATTGCCTTTTAAACTAATGTACGTATTATCACCCTACACATCAAGTTGCTGCAGGCCGGGAGCATGTCTAAGGCAGGTCGTAACTCATTGTGCAGTATTGTCTCTTTGAACTCATTCGTGACAATCACACAAGAAGTGTTGTCATAGTTTAGCATGAATACACTACTTAGTATATGAAACCATCACTCTAACGTCGATCGGACAAATATAGTTGATTGCATTATAGAATTTGGGATGGGAGCTTCTTGTTTCCTGATATTTTGCGCGTTCACTCAAATTAGTATTTGGATTGCAAAACAAATAACCCAACCGTGCCCTACTCATTCAGTACAGCAGGTCACATACAGAGATATTAGAGATTTGTATTTCATCATCCGGCTTGCATTAAGAATGCAGACAAAGGTTCATTATGTATTATTGAAGATGTCAAAGGAGTCCCATGTTGATTTATGAATGTGCTTTACGATATTCAGGATGTATGGAATCATTCAATATGGCTGAAACTGTTCAATTATATTTGTGATATCCACGCACCTCAACAACAACAAATGGTAAAAGGCCAACCAGCTTCCAGAATAAATGACATCAGTGAGATTACTTTAGCAGATAAAAAAAAACCTTGAGTAACCGAGACAGTATTCAACTCAAGACAAGGACTATTTCAGGAAGAAATTTCTCGAAATGCCGTCATTTTTATCTGACAACAATACAGCTCACCAATCCCCAATCGACTCCTCGACAAGAGGAGACGATTACAATTTTGACATAGATAACTACCCATATCTGGATAGCAATATTCCAGGAGGGTCTGTATACGGCGTATACATATTTCGCCTGGTTGCATATGTGAAGAACTTCATCATGTCTTGCAGTCATCGAAACTGTTGACTGTTTTTCTCTGTCGAAGAAAACCATCTTGTGTTCTTTTAATTTTCATTTCATGCTCATTTGCACAGATATTTCTATGTTTAGAGGGAGTGGTGACAAGAAATTTACATCTGCTACCAAACTCTGGCTGGAACATTATCAGCAAAATTTCTTTGAAATGACTCGTACCTGTCGTTGGTAACGACCTAGAACAAATTTTCTCAGATATGTTTTTCATCCAAATTTGTGACAAAGTTTCAAATTCGCACGAGGGATAAACGTGATCAAATTTCGCGAGTAAATAGAACTTTATCAACATGCCTTTGTAACCCAATTATATATTTTGATTTATATTACAATTGTTGTGTAATACTCTAAAAAAAATATCATCATTGCGTATGGGTGTCCAATAATGGAGCCTGTCCTACATGTATAACAACGTAGACAAGCTATTGATATTGGAGATATTGCTTTATCAGACCTACGATATTTCGATATATTAATGGTGCTTGGACATTTTGCCAGTATGTAACTTGTACGTACAAAATAAGATGAGCTTGGCATCATGCTCTCTAATACATACTTTTGCGACCAATATTACAGGCAAAGATTTATACAGGACGCTCGCAGTTTCACTAGCTTTCTATTCTGGATGATTTTGTGTGTAAGAGAAGGAAAACTAAACAACCACGTGAGATATCATGCAAATCTCTATTACTAATTTTACACTTCAGATGCACCTAGTAAGCTAAAAGACTGCATGTTCTACAGTAAATCTGGTGATAACTGAAGACATTGTTTGACATACCGGTGGTCAACTTTCGATCTGATGACAGCTAGACAGAAATAGTTTGCCTACTGTGTGATAACGTGGGTTAAAGTTACGAAATCAAACATTCTGAAATGCCTGAAGGGATTCATGGAGACGACAGGCCGGATCACGAAAAGGCGACTCTATGTGGAGATTACTTAATGACGTGTTAGCATTCGGGCCCCTAATGACTGTTTCCCGAAACGTGCGTTCCTGAGTGAGTCTGTTAGTGAATCAGCAATTGCAAGATTTCGTAGAAATGTATAAGGAATATACCGTACACTTGCGCCATCGAAAGAATGATCATATCATTCACATACGAAAGATCACACCGTACGCTGGGATTATTTTCAAAATGTTGGGGAATATCACCATAACATTCTCTGTCTCCTCTTGAATTAAGCTGACAGCTGGTTACTTTCGAAGAATGGTAAAATACTCATATAGCAATTATACTATTAACAGATAGTTCAGCCCTCCAAAAACAAATGAATCGGTGATTTACTGTCGCCCCTTCTGTTCAGTATACTCCCAGTGATTGGAGCTTAAATATAACAGCCAGTTCTAAGAATTGACTTGGCTTGTCGCAAAATAAGTATGATTCGGTTTGCTAGACATTCGACTGTGTTCATACTTAGATTTTGATGGGACTGTTGTTACGTCATAAACGATAATAGAAAAACGTGACAGAAAACTTTTGTGGAGTCAATGATTAACAATCAAATATTTATTAAAATACTAAAATCATATACAAATCAAGCAAGGCTGATACAACAAATAAATGAGAAATATAGTCTTACTGATCAATGCTATACCAGTGTATATTTCACAGTCCGTGTTGACTTGCAAATCTCTATACAGTCCGAGCCGGCGCGCAGAAATCGCGTTCCTGAATTTGATAGTCCAACACCGCTCAGCTGTTGTCCAGTTTCCGTCAGTTCAGTCACGTAGATAATACAGCGCCAAGAATCAATTCACAGGAATATACAATCCAGCAGTCCGTAATTTCAGTCAAAGGTAAGACAGTATAATGCACCCACAGAAAAGCCGTTTGAATATCCTCTCGATCACTGAATGTCAGGCTATTTTTACTCTATATGGCATTCCAGTACATTCTATCAAATCAAGAAGCTTCCACCGGTACAGCATTGACGTATGATCTAACTCAGATACAATGACAACAGCTTCTAGAAAGCTCGAAATGATTAACCCTCAAAACAGTATGTAGCTCTATCATTCCAGAAACATCGACAGTTCAATAATAGTAAATTGCAATATCATAACAGCCTATGTGTAGATGGCGCTGTGACCCAATTACCCGCGTCGTACGGGTCTCTTCGTGTATCGGCCATTTGCAATTTACTTGCGATAAATCGGTCACGACTTCGAGAAAATTCCATGAGTATAACTACAGAACAGAATGTAAACAAGTTTACAGCAGCTCTATTATTCTAGAACTATCTTCAGTGTCTAATTAATTCTACACTGCAATACCATGACACTCCCCCTCTTAAAAAAGAAAGCTTTGAACTTGGAACTTTCTTGACAATTCAAAACATTATTACCAAAAAAAATCTATATTATAATGTGAAATGTTGACAAACATATGTACATTATATGCGAGACAAACAATCAGCGATCAAATTGTCCTTGTCCTTAATATGTCTGATTTCAATATTGTATTCTTGTAACACCATACTCCATCTCAACAATCTTTGATTTTTGTTTTTCACCTTACTTATGAAAACAAGTGGATTGTGATCACTGAAAACAGTAATTGGCAACGATGAAGAAGTAACATAAACATCAAAATGTTGTAAAGCCAATATCATTGCCAAACTTTCTTTCTCAATTGTAGAATAATTTCTCTGAAGTTTGTCAAATCTACGTGAAAAATAACATATTGGGTGATCTACACCATCTATACCTTCTTGTAACAAAACGGCACCAGCAGCAACATCACCAGCATCTACAGCCAGTTTAAAAGGTGAATCAAAATCTGGTGCTGAAAGAACTGGCGCGCTCTTGAGTATGGCTTTGGTCTTTGATATATGTTGGCATTTGTGGGAAGTTGATGCTGGGTCGACATCGGACCTTACAAATTAGTCTTTTGTGTTAAATGCCGTCATTTTCATCTGACGACGATACAGCTCACCAATCCCCAGTGTACGAGTTGTCACAGCGAAACAGCTCACGAATTACCAATATACGAGTTGTCAGAGCATTTCCATCATAGCTTTCCAGATTTGCATCTAATACCGCTTATGCTGGTGCTAGGGGCCGTGTGGTCATGTCATCCAAGTTGCCACATGAACAGGTACAATAAAAGCGTACCTGAGATACAACACATTTCACGAATCGTTAGATCCTTGGTATGTGCTTTAGAATAGGTTGACCGGAAGACTATACTGTGAAGTCATGTGGCTCGGTCAGTATGTCGGCACCTCTTCTCACTTCCCTTATATGTGTTGTAATTTTTACCTGTATATGGCGAGATTCTGCTAGTGGACGTTTCGTCCCCGAGGCCCGTCCCCTGTACAGACCTTTTGGCCTTTGATATATGTTGACATTTGTGGGAAGTTGATGCTGGGTCGACATCGGGCCTTACAGGGTGGTCTGTTGTGTTAAATGCCGTTATTTTTCATCTGACGACGATACAGCTCACCAATCCCCAGTGTACGAGTTGTCGCAGCGAAACAGCTCATCAATTACAAATATACGAGTAGTCAGAGCATTTCCGTCATAGCTCTCCAGATTTGCATCTAATACCGCTTATGCCGGTGCTAGGGGCCGTGTGGTCATATCATCCAAGTTGCCACATGAACAGGTACAATAAAAGCGTACCTGAGATACAACCCATATCACGAATCGTTAGATTGTTGGTATGTGCTTTAGAATAGGTTAACCGGAAGACTATACTGTGAAGTCATGTGGCTCTGTCAGTATGTCGGCACCTCTTCCCATTTCCCTTACATGTGTTGTAATTTCAGGTTTGCAAAAGCTGATTCACATTCATCGGTCCAAACAGAAGTTACCCTCTGTCTTAAGAGTTGAGTTAAAGGCTCATTAATATCTGAAAAATTTGGACAAAATTTTCTGTAGTAACCAGCCATACCCAAGAAACGCATCAGTTGTCTCTTATATGTTGGTCTTGGAAATAGAGAGATAGCACTAACCTTAGCATCTACAGGTTTTACCTGACACTGACCTACAACATGATCCAAGCATGTCACACGTGCATGTCCAAATTAACTTTTTCCAAGGTTGACTGTCAGCTTGGCGTCACTCAGCCGATTGAACAGTGCGCGAATTCTCTGTAGATGATCTTCCCATGTATCGCTGCAGAAAATGACGTCATCAATATAAGTCTCACATCCTTCCAAACCAGAAGTAACACGGTTGATGAGACGCTGGAACGTGGCTGGAGAATTTTTCATTCCAAATGGCATAACTTTGTACTGGAACAGATCCTCCAGAGTGACGAATGCTGATATCTCCTTCGCACGATCTCTCAGTGGAACTTGCCAAAATCCTTTCAGAAGATCGAACTTTGACACGAATTTGGCACTTCCCACTTTATCAATGCAATCGTCAATGCGTGGAACAGGGAATGTGTCTGTTTTGGTCAATGTGTTCACCTTTCTGTAGTCAGTACACATCCTGTAACTGCCATCTGGCTTTGAAACGAGGATACATGATGAACTCCATTTACTTTTACTTGGTTCAATGAAGTCATTGTCCAATAAATACTGAATCTCTTTTTTCAGATAGTTTTGTTTAATGGGATTCAAACGATATGGGTGCTGGTTTACTGGATTAGAATCTCCGACATTGACGTCATGTGAAATTGTATCAGTCCGAGTAGGAATGTCGGGAAACAAATGTTCCTATTGACTGAGCAGAGTTCGAAGTTCTTCCTGACGCGCTGGTTCAAGGTGACACAACTTGGAATCCATATTAAGTAGAAAGTCAGAGTTCTGTAATTTCGTCGCTGTCATGGCCTCTTCACAAGTTTCATTATTATCAGGGTCAGAACTAACTACACTTACAGGCTGTACAGTACTGTTAGTGCTAGCTCTGTCTATGTATAACTTTAACATATTTACATGACATAACTGTTTTTACGCCTGTCAGGTGTCTGAATTACATAATTAAGGTCACGTAATTTCTTTTGAATGACAAAAGTGGATTACCAGGAATAGGCAGAAAAACCAGTACCTTCTCACCAGGTTTAAGGGCATGTTTATCATACAGGGGTAAAAGCGTTCGGTGCCCGGTTATTTTCGTTTAGTTTGACCTAATGAAACGCGAACGGAACGAAATGTAAACGCGTTTCAAACGCTTACCAAACGATTATAGTAAACGAAACGCTTTCAATATCGCTTAATTTTTATTTTATCAAAACGCGTTTCCCTCGTCAAACGCGTTTGCTCTTATCGAAACGCGTTTATAAACGCGTTTGTGAATGCGTTTTATAAACGCGTTTCGAACGGGTTTCTCTTTTCGTTCGACTTTGTGCAAATTTGTGTTTTTATTTTGCAAACCAGGCCAGGAAGTCCACGTGTCGGGGCTTTCCCCAGCCGCTATTATATTCCCTGTGCTATAAATATATGTGACATAGCCTTTAATATACAAGGGTAAACACGTTCTGTGTCCGGTAATTCGCTTCGTTTATATATTGCGCTAAGATTAAATCTTTTCGTTCACCAAGCGAAACAATATATGTCTTCCCGTAGCAAGCGAAATGATTAGTCAGGCATGTGATACTGAGACGAAAAAGCGTTTCGCCTGACCTTGACTCCATGCAGCTTTTGACCAACACTCAGTCGCCGAACCGTTGTACAAAGATAACAAAACAGACCAAATAATATTCTCGCCCGACGAAGCAACCGTGGTGTGGACGGTACTGCTTATTTAACAACAACAACAACAATAAAACGCGTTACGAAACGTGTTTCCAAAACGCGTTTCGAAACGCGTTTTCAAAACGCGTTTCAACGCAAGCTTAAATCTTTTCGTTCACCAAGCGAAGAAATATTTGTCTTCCCGTACCAAGCGAAATGATTAGTCAGTCGTGTGATACCGAACCGAAAAAGCATTTCGCCTGACCTTGACTCC
>JAVTVY010054089.1:0-30330 GCA_036873755.1 Hanleya hanleyi
AAAACTGATTTAAAATTTGAAGAAATACATTTTAATTCCGAATTATTTGAACTCCTTGATATGGAAGGTGAAGGTATGGATATTGTCTATAGTCAATATATAGAATATGCCCCACCGTTCGATCCGCCGACTCTGGTGATGCAACGTCACAACTCGAGAATACCGTATTAATTTGAAGCGTAACTTGGATTTTTGAATCGGACTAAAACAGGTATCTTGCACTACTAGGCCCCATGTGGGACCTGTGTATCAAATTGCAGAAAGATCCATGAAATATTTCCTGAGAATTCACGATAACAATGTTTCAAGGGGGAATTCAAGATGGCCGCCTTGTGGCCATATTGGATTTTCGATTCGGACCGAAAAAGGTATCTTGCACAACTAGACGACAAGGAGAACCTGTGTAGGTTCAAGATGGCCGCCTGTTGGCCATATTGGATTTTCGAATCGGACCAGAAAAGGTACCTTGCACAACTGGACCACAAGAGGAACCTGTGTATCAAATTTGAGAAAGATCCAGGCAATACTTCCTGAGAAATCATGATAACAAAATTTCATGGGGACAACGGACAACGGACCACGGATGAAAAGCGATTTGAACACCATCTGATGATGGTGGGCTAACAATACCAAAATATGCCATAGTTAGAAGTGTAATAGCAACTCAGATGGTGTTTTTCAGATGGTGTACCAAATTTAACAAAGAATCAAGCAGTAGTTCCTGAGAAATCACGATAACAAAGTTGCATGGGAAAATCCAAGATGGCCGCCTGTTGGCCATATTGGATTTTCGAATCGGACCAGAAAAGATATCTTGCACAACTGGACCACAAGGGGAATCAAATTTGAGAAAGATCCAGGCAATCCTGAGAAATGACGATAAAGTTTCATGTGGAAGTCTAAGATGGTCGCCTGTTGACCATATTGCATTTTTGATTCGGACCGGAAAAGGTATCTTGCACAACTAGACCCTAAGGGAAACCTGTGTACCAAATTTGAGAAAGATACATGCAGTAGTTCCTGAGAAATCGCGATAACAAGCTTTCATGGGGAAATCCAAGATGGCTGCCTGGTGGCCATATTGGATTTTCGAATCGGACCAGAAAAGGTATCTTGCACAACTAGACCCCCAAGGGGAACCTGTGTACCAAATTTGAGAAAGATCCATGCAGTAGTTCCTGAGAAATCGCGATAACAAGGTTTCATGGGGAAATCCAAGATGGCTGCCTGGTGGCCATATAGGATTTTCGAATCGGACCAAGAAAGGTATCCTGCACAACTAGACCCCAAGGGGAACCTGTGTACCAAATTGGGAAAGATCGATAAAGTAGTTCCTGAGAAATCGCGATAACAAGAATTGTTTACGGACGGACGAACGGACGGTATGACGGACGGACGACGGACGACGGACAACGGACCACGGACGAAAAGCGATTTGAACACCATCTCGTGATGGTGGGCTAAAAATACCAAAATATGCCATAGTTAGAAGTGTAATGGCAACTCAGATGGTGTTTTTCAATCCATATGATGGCATTCCATCATTGTGATAGTGCTTGGCCACTTGACCACATTTCATTATTCTGACAGTCCCGGAAACTTGTTCTCATGGAGAATAAAAATGATCCCGATCATCAGATATGCATGCTCACCACATTTCCAGATGATTTGAATAAAATTAATATGATTATTTATGACATTGATAATAAATGTCAGCGGGAAGTGAAAATGTCCTTTTGAACAATGTTGTCAACTCCGCCCCAAACATGTTCAAATGTCACATATTCATGTCCTTTTGAACAATGTTGTCAACTCCGCCCCAAACATGTTCAAATGTCATATATTCATGTCCTTTTGAACAATGTTGTCAACTCCGCCCCAAACATGTTCAAATGTCACATATTCATTCAGCGCATTTTATGACCTTTCCAAAAACATAAAATCGACCAGTTTGATGCACAATTACTACTCACGTTGTGTTTTTCTATCTATACCCCGATTCCAGAATTGTTTTAGTGCTTGCACACGAGACCATATTACATTATGCTGACAACTTCTGAACATCTTTCCATGAGGAGAACAGCTGATCTCCAATCATCAGTAATGCGTGCCCATTACATTGTATATTTCCAGCTAATTCGAGCAAACATAATGTGATTATTTGTTGTATTCATCATGAAGTTCAGAGGGCGAAAATGACCTTTTTGTCACTGCTGTCACATTGGGTCATCATTATGACGTCATAATTGCCTCAAACTTGTTTAAATGTGATATTCTACAAACATTGCTTGTTGTAGCGTGGCATTACAAACTGTCAGCTCGAGAAAATGTGATGTACAACGAGCGCGCGAGTATGTATGATATTGATCATGAAGTTCCGAGGAGGGTGAATATGTCATTTTGAACAGTATTGTAGCATTGTGACGTCGTTATGACATCATAAACGCCTCTAACATGTTCGGATATCTTTATGTCATTTAGCACACTATATAGCCTTTCCACAATTACCAAATTTGCCATAGTATTAAGTATTGTAACTATTCAAATTGTACTTTCCTGAAGACTGAAACTATAACATGTCTGTGTTGTTCCCCCAAATTTTAAGTTCCATATCGGTTACGTATTCATTAGATATGTGGTGCTCAGTGACTACATGCGTTTGCATGAGTTTGCTAGGGGACCCCATTTGGAAAGAAAGTCTGTAATTGTATTATTTTGTGTTACTATGCTCTCTTCAGTGTTCCTTGCATTGCATTCACAACGTTTTATCGCTTCTTTGCAGAAGCTACATTTTTCAAAACAAAATGCTTGTAAAAATGAACGTATATACCTTATTTTACATTTTCACGTTTATTGTAGGTTTATTCAGTAAATCTTTCAGGGTTCCAGCACCGGCGTCATATCATATACTCGCATATAAGCATGCACGGGCGTAATTGTATAGTAGTTCTTCCAATATGGGATAGGACTGGTACGATGAGCTTCCAACTTTAGTAACTTTTGAGACGTCTGAAACCCCACCTAAATTTAGATCTCACACTCTGGATCCCAAAGGAGGGATCATGCGATTCATGAGTTTTCATGTAAATTCGGACAAATCGAATGACCTTTGCATACAATGAGATTTCATAAAATCAATAAATGTATCATGTTTTATAGGCCTCCTTCCGATTGGCTGCAAATAACTTTATTTAGTTTTACCCTGTCTGGAATTCATAGCAGATTTGTTGAAAGTTGTTTTGAAATTCAGTCGATAAGCTTGGTAAGGCCGAGAAAAGTCACTCTACAAGATGGAGAGCACCAGTTGTAACGATAGTTATCTTTCCAATAGGGGTTAACTTGCATTTCCACCATCCGGCCGGCAAACGTCTTGTATCACTCAGTTTTGACTGATTCGATTAGGCATTTATTCCAGGGCTGGGGTGAAGCATATTCACAGAAGAAAATTATTAATAAAGTAATAAAACATATGAAGTGAAGATAAACTGACATAAACATAAACAGTGACACTGTATACGTCTTTTGCCGAGTCTGTTTTTATAGTACCATTCCGGAAACATATTTCAGCATACTCAGGCATTAAGTTGGTTTTACTCTGAGTTGATAATGGAATGGAAGCACTATGTACTTTTAATTTGCAACCTTCCTATTGAAAAAGTGGACTTATAATACACAATATAGTATACTTCTGGAGTGTGGCGTACACACACTTATAAGTAGACACACAGTTCAGTGTACGTGTACGGTGCCTGTAAATATTCAATTATGTTCCATTGGAATATGATAGTACTGCTCCTGCATGGAGTCCGTGTATAATAAAACACATCACAGTAATAGTAATACACATCACAATAGACGTTGCTCTACATTGTAAAGCGTAACCATGGTGTTAATTTATTGATGAGTAGCGAAATAAGAAATATAAGGCAATGTAACATGACCGGCCGCGACATCCCCAGCAAATATATTAGATAGAAATATCAGGTATAAGATATTCCGGCCCCAATTCCAATGAACTTGAACCACATTTATATGTGGCGTTTTAACTTTTAACAACTGATGTCTGTGGCACTTGTTGTGCTATTGGGTAGTATCGATGCTTTGAAAGAGTAACGGAGAAAGCGATTAGAGAAAGGCATTATAGATTATAGTCTGTCTATTTTAATTAGTCGTATACTTTGGAGCTTCTCTAAGATAACTAGTAAACTCTGCATAAATGTTCTTTTTTGCATTGTGTAAAACAAACGAAACTCTACAAAATGACCACCATTATTTCGTGATGTCGATAATATATCACGCTTGAAATAACTTTGTAATTATCTTCATATAAAACTCCTGTAGAGTTGTTTCATGTACCGGGCTCAATCACATAGGTAGACGTCATAATGTATTCGTGGTTACTAGCACAAAGGTCAACAATGCCGTGTACGGTCATAGAGGTGTGTGCGGTTTATCACTCGGCAATTTCACTGGGCATGGGATATAAGCAACACTTCCGCGGGCCGCCTGTTATTACCATATACGGCATCAATGAACTTTGTGACAGTAGACATGAATATATTATGACGTCTCGCTATGTAATTGAGACCCGCTACATGAAACAACTGTACTGAAGTTTCACATGAAGAATATTACAAAGTTATTTCAAGCGTGAAATATTATCGATATCATGGAGAAATCGTTGTTCAGTTTATTCTAAAGGCTGCAAAAAAAATAAAGTTCCAAAATAGACGACTAATTAAAATAGACAGACTTTAGTAGACATACTGGGGCTGAGTCGCTCTGTCATATCTGTTAGGATCATACATTTATAATAATTTGGTATATACACAGCTACTCTGGTGTGTAGGTAGCTGATTACCATAGATGGAAAATCTGAAATCGCGTGTTCATCGCATAGTCAAGGCCTCATGTGTGAAGGTGAGAACTTCGCCTCATGTGTGAAGGTGACAGCCTTTTCCCTCCCCATCTGCCTCGTCCACCAGTATTCAAAACTTCTCCAGCGTCGATCGATTTGTAGTGACGGACCTAGCAATCCTGTCGATTTCATCTATCGATCTCTTCGGGTTTTGAACAGGATTTTACCATTGCTGAACCAGATCTCATCCAGAGTATCTCTTGCCACTGTGTTCATGAGGACTGGTTGATTATTCCTCGTCAGATCTTCTCTGGTAACAGTTTTGGCCACTTTTGGTACTTTCTTTTGAACATTCCCTGAGCCATATCAATATTTTCAGTTGTAATCTCCATGTCTAGTTTATTATTAAACAATTTATTCTAAAGCTTGTTTTAGATATTGGAAAAAAGCTGGGTGTAAAATATAAACAAATCACTTGCAAAAGGTTATTGAAACAATACACATCATCATGTAATGTTTTTGTAGTGCTTTGAAAATAAGTTTTTGCTTTTACACAAAAAGAGTTCTAAACTGCATGTTGTGAAATCATTCTTCTAAAATGATATCAGAATGGTAGATAGCTTGGATGTTAATTCAAGTCATTATACAACTTGATCTTTTTTATTAATCAATATAAATGTTGTTTCATTTGGTATACGTATGGTTGGCCATCCCTGCCACAATTCGTCATTTTATACCATGGTATAAAATATTTACAGGATGCCTGTAAATAATATATACCATGGTATAAAATGCCAAGCCTGCCATAATTCGTATTTACAAGATGCCTGTAATTGTTTTTTACCATGGTATAAATGCCAAGCCTGCCATGCATAATTCGTATTTACAGGATGCCTGTAATTATTTTGTACCATGGTATAAAATGCCAAGCCTGCCATAATTTGTATTTACAGGATGCCTGTAATTATTTTGTACCATGGTATAAACTCACCAAGCCTGCCACAATTCGTATTTACATGATGCCTGTAATTATTTTGTACCATGGTATAAATTCACCAAGCCTGCCACAATTCGTATTTACAGGATACCTGTTAATGCCAAGCCTGCCATAATTCGTATTTACAGAATGCCTGTAATTATTTTGTGTCATCGCCAAGCCTGCCATAATTCGTATTTACAGGATAAATGTAATTCTTTTTGCCGTAAGTCGTAAATTTACGCCTTATTATTATTTCCATCAATGATATGCGCTTTTACAAATTTGGTGTGAACTTACAGTTACACATTTGAAACTTCCTTAATGCGGAAGTTCACTCTCAGGCGGAAAAGTTAACAAAGCCATTTGGTATGCAGGGTGTCACTGAGGTTTTGTTGTACTGCGCTGGACAGGGTTAGGGAGTGGGGAGGGTGCTGTCCACCGTATGGAGAACAGTAATGTCTGTTCCCTCCCTATTTCATAATGACAGGAGAGGGGTGGAGGCCCAATGCTTCCCTCCTCCCGTGGACCATAGGTGGCTCTGAATTATTTTACGTCCTATCCCCCAATTCTGGGCTGTAGAAAAACACGATATTAGAAAAACACGATATTAGTTTATACTAATATCCTCCCCCCCCCCAACTATCATGACTGAAATGACTATTTTAGAGATACAAATTCAAAATAAAGTCCCACAAAAACATTGTTCTGAAAAGTGTTTACCGGTATTGTACATTACATTCCAGGATTGGGTGTTTTATTTCTTTGGAATTAGGGAAATGGATTGTTTTTGCATTGTGAACTGGAAATATATTTTCTCTGTGTTGCCTATTTACGCTGTGTGGTTTATTGAAAGCAAAATTTCTTAATGATAAACTTTAATATATTAGCAGGAAGAAAAATAATACTTTTGTTTATTCATGGAGATTCGGCAATAGTGGTGTCATTTCGCTGTGAATCAGAATTTTGCATTTTATTCCCCCCCCCATCATTACATGTACATGATCAGGTCAGGGCATTTGCAGTATTTCTATTCTTCATTCAATACATAGTACTGTTCACACGCCCTATGATATGTACTTTTGTTGCTAACATTATGCACTTTTAGCTCATATTGTTTGTTGTTGTTGTTGTTATATAAAACTGAACGTTGAACTGTACGGTACTCGGTTGAAGAAGCAGACATCTAGCTTTAGTTTGACCTATGCTGGATGAAGATCAACCATTGATTTGAACCGAATTACGTAAATTATATCGTTATTTCCACAGGGGCTTGTTGATGGTGAGTTATCAATTATGATATTATTATTCATATATATACTCTCCTACTCCATTAATTAATGAAGTAGGAGGATATATGTTCGAATATTAATATCAAAGTTAATAACTGACCATCAACAAGCCCCTGGCACTACACGAAAATCTTGATTTGAAATTATTCAACAACACCACTAAATGTAAGGTGAATATAACTGTTATATTTGCAAAACTTTAAACAGACCTGTAAATATTAACATATGCGGATATAATTTGCATGTTTTTAACATACACATCGGGATCCTGGTGTACGTATTGTGTTTCAATGGAAAGATAAATATAGACAAATGTATTTAAATGACAAGTCAACACAGAAAATATATGTATGATACTGTATCGCCTATTGTAGAAAATAAATATAGTTGCATCATCATTTGCCAGCATTTGTAAATGTGCATCATTTGCCATATATTTCACTTATATGCGCCATACATTTGCTATTATATTTACCATATGTGGACAATAGATATTGCAGCTTGGACAGGCCCTTATGACACAGCATGACGTACACAGTACAAAGATATCCAAATAATTATATTATATGCAATTATATATGCCACACTGAGACATCAGGTGCAAATTAAACCGATTAATTTGCAGACTTTTAATATACGGCACGTGAGTTGATAAATATTTCGGTTATATTTTATACTGTGAGATATATATTTTGCAGGAAATTAAATGTAACAATACTATTCACCATATATTCTCTACTGTATGGTACGGTGGCTCATATAATTAATATATGAGCAAATTTATACTACATAGACAAATTTAATCAAACAATTTTATTAACTAAACATTCACCAAATAGCAAAATAATCCCACAGTTGAATAACATTTGATAGCGTGATACAGACAACTGAAGGTTATGGAAATGTATTCCTTTTATTCACAACGTTGCGACAGCCATGTGAATTATTATTGCATGCTTCAGTAAAATCGAAAGATATTTGCTGAAAATAGGTATCGTAATTTAAACGTATCAGTTGCCTCACATAGCCGAAGCAGATTTTGAAAACATCTGATGACGCCAGGATTGGGCAACTATGGTGAACGTTACCTAGATGGGCATGTAGATGCTAAACGTTAAAATATCACGGTTTTATCAAATTGCTAATAAATGCTTATAGTTAACCAGTCATGGTCCTGGTATAAATAATTTAGGTAGCACTTGCCCTATCGAAACAGAATATAAAATTTGGCATAATTGAACACAAACAATTATCATAGCCCAGCAGATAGTCAAAGGCTTTCCAAACAATATATGCATGATCGAAGTTCATTAACTTTGTATATACGATTTTGTTTATATTGTGCGATTATGAACACAAGGCAATCTGTATTTATATCCTTATTAATGATATACAGAAATTGTGTAGTTAATACATTGTTAATAAGAGTGCTATATTATTTACAAGTCTGAGGTGTTTATCATTTATGTATGCTTGATACGAGTACATTAATTCCTTCCTGAAAATACAAAATGGTTATTAAAATCCTCTATATATCATTCCCGGAAATTATATCTGGAAAACGTGATTCGAGAAAACAATGAGCCGGAATGAGCCGGGGAATTCGATTCGATACAAGATAGCTGACATAGAGTATGATTCAATTTGATCTGACACAATTTAGCTTGTTGGATTCAAAGATCATTCATGATTATTTAATGATTGGTGTCTAATCGTTTTGTCACATTGGCATATTGTTAGCCTGTACATCTCTCTGCAGACTACACTTGAGCAAACATATGCAGGAAGCTTAATATATTATGCAACTTCTTATCTGATGCCTTCTCTTCTCAAGATACAAGTGTGGCTGATAAATCCAACCTTTATTTCTTCACTGAACTTTTAGTGATTAGTGGTGAAATGACTGGGCTGGAGTGGATAATGGTTCTGTTTCCGTCAACTTTTGTATAATACCGTAACAAAGCCCGTCAATTTGCCATCAATTTAACACTTGCATCAGTTACACAACAGAAACATAGCATTCTGACTAGGACTCTCACTGAGATTATTGTATTGCTTGTATACTGATCTGATATCAGGCAGGAACACCAAGTAACAAGATCATATTATACCGGTAATATAAGTTATCCTGTCACTGCGAGTTTGATACTGAATTTTACCTTGTTTCCGGGCGAAAATACCACACGACCGCGAATGTGGCATTCGCCAGGAAACAGGATAAAATTCAGTATCCAATGAGCAGAGACAGGATAACGAATTTATTTCTACGAGCAGCGTTTAAACTCTGGAAAGAGGCGAGGTAAAGTGGGTCTAAAACTTGCTAATCAGACACGACAAAAGTGACAATAAAAACGGCTGGAGACGCGTCAAATATTTTGAAATATTCGGGATCAGCATTGTAGATTCGGTCATATTTCATACAAGAAATGTTGACTTCTGCTCAAAAGTCAAAAGACCGTACAGCGCTGGAGTTTTATCGCCGACTCTTTGACGGATCGACCGAGCTGGGGTCGAGTCGACGAAAAAGACTGCAAAGTTTGCGAAGAGAAAACGTCCGAATATAGTCAATCGTGAATTAAACAACGTATTCCAAAAATATTTTCTGTCTGCTAACAGTATTTTGATTCATGTAACCTAGAATTGTACACGTCAAATAAGAATAAACGCGAATATCAGGGGTAAACTCCCACAGCACCCACATTGTTTGTTGGGGAAGTTAGCTGCCAGTTCACGATTCACAATTTGCTATTCCTTTGTGAAGCTAGATGCCAGTTCACAGTTCACGATTCTACTACGAGACAACAGCTACATGATGGTACCGTTAGTTCCACGATCCGCCGCTAAGGGGCGAATAGTGAACTGGCATCTGAATAAGTAACTGGGTTGGTAGACACCCTTGCAAGAAGTTTAGAGCCACCAAACTTGCTACACATATATCACGAGACAATACCTACCCGGTGGTACCGTTAGTTCCACGATCCACCTCTATGCGGCGAATAGGTAACTGGCGTCTGAATAAGTAACTGGGATGGTAGACACCTTTTGACGTGGTTTTGGCCACCAGACTTTGTACAATGTACATATATACTAGGACACACTATCTACATGATGGTGCCATTATTTCCACGACCCACCACAAGAGGGCAAATACGTAACTGGCATCTGAATGAGTAACTGGGCTGGTAGACATCCTTGCATGTTCCATAGAGCCACCACACTTGGTACACATATACTACGAGACAATTATGCCTACATGATGGTACCGTTAGTTCCACGATCCACGGCTGGGGGCGAATAGGTGACCGGCATCTGAATAGGAAACTGGCATCTGAATAAGTATTTGGGATGATAGACACCCTTGCGAGTGGTGAAGTGCTCCCAAAACTTAATGGCACAAATATACTACGAGACAATTCCTACATGAAGTCATTAGTGTCATTAGTTCCACGATCCACCACAAGGGGCCGAATGGGTAACTGGAATCTGAAGAAGTAACTGGATTGATAGACACCATTGCAAGTGGTTTAGAGCCACCAAATTTGGTACATATATACTAGGAGACAATACCCACATGATGGTACCGTTAGTTGCACAATCCACTGCTAGGGGCCGAATAGGTAATCGGCATCTAACAGGTAACTGGGTGGGTAGATATATTATGTGTGGTTCAGAGCTACCAAACTAGTATACACATATACTATAGCAACTCCAAACAAGCTCTCAGATTGAGATTACTCCGCCAATACAATCCTTCTTCTATCACTGTGATAGCTTCATTATTCATTACAAAATGTCCCCGATTCAGTGATAACGAGTTTATGTTGTTGATTTTTGTTTGAGTTTCGCATGAATATAGTCCATGCGTATGGAACTGCCGTAGTGTGTGATGCAATGGATGCTATTACTAACTGTGTAGGGGTGACAGCTTGTTAGGCGATCATATGTCGACTGTACAGCTTTGTTGCTGAACGCAAATCAAAGCGCCGTGTTCCAGTTAATTGTTCTAGGTGGGCTATAAAGGTACATGTTATGGCAGCCTTTCTGGTATTTCAAGCTAGTTAACGAATAAAACAACGGGTTGTCACTCAGTTGCCTCTCTCCCTAAATCACTGTGCTGTATGGAAGGTCCCCTATTCTCATCGAGAATTGACCAATCGAAACGTCAGCTTCGCCAGTAGACTGTTTCAATCAGCTCCGGAGACCACACCGAAAAGTTGTCTAATATTCTTCGGAACTGTGCTAGTGCATTCGACCGCGGTCAGGGGTCAGTTGGACCCCTGTGATGAGGGTGATACTTTGATCGAGCGACCGGGGTAGAAAAAGAGATAAAATAGGATATACCCCTCCCCAGAGAAGAACAAGACAAACTGATTTTAATTGATAGTCCAATATATAGTGATTATGAGTTACCGGTGATGGTGACCAATTTAATTTTTATCCTTGTTTTTCATGTTTACCATGGTAGAAATGGCAAAAAAAGATGGGGGTTTTGGATGAAAATGATTTCTTCATCGGAACACATGTGAGAGATAAAACTGTCCCAGTGTATAGTTGATCAATTCTAGTTAATCTCAGTCTATTTCTACAATCTAGAGCAGAGTATCATGGTAATTCAAGAAATCGGCCACATCAGATATGTCCTAATTTTTACATTTTATCTGTTTATTTCATCTAATTTTGCGCATGCCTTGAAACGGTGGTATATACAATGGAAAACAGCTTGTAGTACATGTTTTTAATATAGATTGCTTCTCTATGGTAACAAAATTCTTCTCTGCGAATACATATGCATCAATAAGAAGGATAATGAATCAGATTGTAAATTAATCATTTAATATGTAATTCTACATAGAGGTCTGTAGTATGCTCTGACAGAGCAATTTCTCTGCACGTCATGTATGGGAAAGAAACATCACCATTGGAAATTGTATAAGCTGGCGCATTATTATTCAGTGTTGACCTATTTATTTCGAATATTGTTCGAATATGAATCCATTTATATGAAATATATATATACGCCCAGGTATATAATGCGCATTGAAATACATTCTTTAAGTGTACTTTAAAAATTCACTATGTTCCTCTGTGTAACATAATGGGAGAAATTCTGTATTGATAACAATTATATGACAGCGTCTAGACTTGAATTTTGTTGTGCAATGTTTCGACAGAGCCAGTAGAATGCGCCTGTATGCAGACGGCATATGTCTATACAAAGAAATAAACGACAGTACTCACTCGGGAGGAATGTATTAGAAGCTCCACCCTGTGAAAGTTAACATGGTATACATATCTCTGAAAAGCTGACAAGGGATAAACACATAGAATATGTCAGTAAAAAGTAAAATCGGTTGTTAGGTATGTTGCGAATTTTTTTTAACTCAGAAAATACCTCAGATTGGCCTACCAATCTTTTGTATGATCCACTTTAGAATATGGATCGACTGTGTGTTCTTTATCAGAACAAATCTGAACAACTTAGAAAATATACAAAAAAGAGCGGCCAAACGCGTCACTGGTAATTACAACACTGATTGTGATAGATTGTTACAAAAGAGTGGGCTACACTAAAGCAGAGAACAACCAATGCTATAGACTAGTCAGTTATTATAAGATGTTCCATGGCTTTATAGACATACAATGTTCACATTTCTTTTCACTGGCACCTGTTACATCGAACCGCACGTATCACCCTTTTATTTTCTTGATGTTGTTATTTTACACATGTATACCTTAGTACATTATTTATCTTATCTGGGTGCCTACCAGCCCAGTTGCCAGTTCACTATTCGCCCCCTAGCGGTAGATCGTGGAACTAACGGTACCATCATGTAAGTTTATGTGTACCAAGTTTGGTGGCTCTAATCCACTTGCAAGGGTGTCTACCAGCCCAGTTACTTATTTCTGATGCCAGCTCCTATCTCTTGAGATATTGTTATTTTACACATGTATATCTTACCACATTATTTATCTTATGTTCATGCTACACCTGATGATATCATCTGTATTTTTAAAATTATTTATCTTATCTTCCTTTTTTATCAGCTACATATGATAGTATCTTAACTATCTTTTGTGTATACTATATGTACCTTTGTTTTCATTTACATTTCAACTGTTTTTATTATATTGTGTATATATGCTGTTATCTTCATGAATGTATTTGTATATATTGTTGGGGGGGGGGGACTTTGATGGGCTCCGACCCATTTAACGACCCTAACTCATGTCAAAATCACTAAGTTAATAAATAAACAAATTAATATCCCCTATTCACTCGAAACCCGTTATTTTGTTAATTTGAAACTAGACACACTCGAAATCAGCAATATATACTATAATGTGACTATATTGTTGTTTCAGTTTTGTTCTTAAAAGGAAAAAAACTTGTTCCAAGCCGATGGTTTGTCACAGATCCACACCTCTGGTTCCGATTGTCAGTATTTCCGCTAGCCTCTTCTAGGAAAGCGTAAGT
This sequence comes from Hanleya hanleyi, assembly GCA_036873755.1. Classification (NCBI taxonomy): domain Eukaryota; kingdom Metazoa; phylum Mollusca; class Polyplacophora; order Lepidopleurida; family Hanleyidae; genus Hanleya; species Hanleya hanleyi. The sequence continues at coordinate 13,602 of JAVTVY010054089.1, forward strand.
CGCGACATGTTATAATTTTCAGTTGTTCTTAAAACAAAAATTAATGTTCCTTCTTCTATAATTACAGATTACAGAAATGAACTTATTTTTTTTCCTATCAGCCCAAAGAATGGTGGCTATGTAATAGTTTCTAAATGACAAAAAATATCTCCCTAGTTTAAAATTAATATACTCTACATAGAGAGAGAGAGAGAGAGAGAGAGAGAGAGAGAGAGAGAGAGAGAGAAAGACAGAGAAGGAGCGTTCGGATTTGATACATTGGGCGGGGTATCTGCCTTCGGGAAGTTAGCAAAAATAGGTACACAGAGAATTAACTTGAGAACAATCGTGTCCCACTAAATAATATAGGCATGGAACTCACAAAAATCACAATTCCAGTTACTTGCCGTTGTCGGGATTATATTTTGAGCTGGCACATGTGCATTCGATGAGCGATGCCAACGCATGGTACACGCACATCAATCTGATCGTCTGGGAAGCTAAGAAACGGTCAAATCAACGATAACGAAACACTGCTTATTGAGACGGAGACATCCTTCGAGATTATCGTTAATTTTTGTTATCCATCTAGAAAACTGGAACATTTCAATCGAGACAGAATCAGGAGAAAACCGGGACACGCCACCAGGGCTTCTGCCCTCCCGGTTTCAGCCGACAAATTTCTTGGGTGTTCTCGAAGTGCATCGATTAATTGAACGAGACTCTTTGTTTTATTCTGCTTCTGAATTATTGTGCATCGTGCCCATGGTAGTTGAACTTTTCAAAATAAATACCCCCGCCCCATCCATGCCGTGTCTACCAACCCAGTTTACTTATTGAGATTTTAGTTAACCATTCGCCGCCTTGCGACGGATCGTGGAACTAATGGTACCATCATGCAGGTATTATCTCCTAGGTTAAGTGTACCAAGATTGGTGGCTCTAAACGACCCATTCGGACGTCAGTTTCACTCGACCCATTCAGACCAAGAGTGGCCCACCTCGACCCCACAACGCCCCTTCCATTGCCCTTTTCCCACAATTCCGTCTGCGCATGCACAAAATGTTAAAAACGGACGACACACTAGTCCAGTCGGATGGACCATCACGAATGCTTCACGATGACACATCATACGACCCAATCGGACCAATATGGGTCCGCTTAGACCCCAAAATGTCCATTCTAATACACTTTCTCTACTGCACATGCGCAGAATCACGTCAGTCCCACGTCACACCCATCCAGTCGTATGCTCCCTCACGAGTGCTTCACAGTGATGCCTCACTCGACCCAATCGGACGACTAGGGGTTCACCTCAACCCCAAAACGTCCACCCCAGCGCTACTTGCCCAGTGCGCATGCACACAGTGACTTTTTAAAAAAAATCACCGCTTAGCTTCGAGACCCAGCCCATGGTGTTCTACGTCGTGAGACGAAAAAAACAAGATCCCACAACCCACACCGCAAATGAGCATGTGTGGGTTTCCCATTAGGTTAAACATTGCATACCGCACATGTCCAGCGTGGGTTCCCGATTGGACTGCTCTCTGGTAGATATATTTTCAACCTTGCCTAGTATGGGGTGACTCGTGGCGTAGTGGATAACGTGTCTGCTTCTGGAGAGAGCAGCCAGGGTTCGAGTCCCGCTGGGACCCTTTCCGCTCTCCCATTGTATGGCTATGACGAGGGTTCCTCACTTGCCATTTATGCTAGGCACAGTACTGGCGATATTGTTGGGGACCCTGTTCCATGCATTCCATTGATGCTTTGGCATTTAAGGCTTAATGACCCTTATATTCTCCCGGAGATGGATAATGTAAAACTAGGTCTACATGTGATGTTCGAAGACTTCAAAGGCCGAGTGAACGAATGGAAGGACAATTCAGATCACTGATTGAAGTCTTATGGAGTAATAACAAACGCCATTTGTTTAGAATATGTCTAGTGTATTTATGAAAAAGAGCACGCATCCTAGTATTATATCGCCCTCAACCAGGACATACGTTCTGATGCGCAGACGGACAAATTTCCGCTTACGATTTTTTTCGCCAAATTTTAATACGACATTTCATGTGGGGAAAATGTCGCGTAGGGGATAGTGTATTGTGGGGATAAGGTCACGGATTCGGATATACACCATGCACATTTGCATTCAGTCGCCGCAGTTAACCATATTGGGGTTGAAAAAAAACGCCTTTTTCTAAATTTACCAATAAACTAACTTATTAGACAAATAGATTTGATCTAATGTATGAAGATTTTTTTATACTAAAATGGTATCAGCTAAAGGAGAAGTTTGGGTTGTAGACTGCACATGCGCACTCGGGAGTAAAGGGAAAATCCCAACTTCGGATGAGTAGAGGGGACCCGTGTACACTACCTCCTAAAGGCGGAGGGTCATATTGAAGCTCTTGGTGTAACGTCATACAACTCTCATTTACAACCCATATTTCCTTTTCCACATTCCCTCCTCCACAAATCCTCAGAGATTTACGCTTTGTATACTACTGACGCAGTGGGACGTGCAGTTCCTTTGTCAGCTTCACTAGACTAACTTTTATTCCTATTCTTCAACGTGGACTGTACAGTACTAACGATATACGACATGCTTTCAAAAGTTGACAGAATATGATTTAGGCTAAATTCTTAGAACGGTAAATCGTGCATATTTTTTATATTTTTTTTATATTATTTATACCTGTTATTGTGATTGTACGGTCTCTGATTTAAAATGTAATGCACCCGAAATCACAGGAATATCACTGTCTAAACATTCTCTTGTTGGAGCTACTGCATTCTATTGTTCCATTTGGACATGGCTGATATAAAGATACAGATATCAGGGCATGGTTGAACATTGAGGACTTCGCCCATTCGGATTTAATTTATTTTGGCTTGCATAACTTGTTAAACATGCCGATAAGTGGCCGTCATCTTAGCTTATCCGATAGACAAATAATATATTCCCGTTTATCTTTTAGACACGAGATTGTATCTTGGGAAGACGGTTGTATGGGGGATTAATAACTGTAAAAGTCGCCGGCTGTATGCAGGCCCGACCTGTCTGTCAATCAGGATTCTAATCATATTATGTTTATCAGGCTTACTTATTTGTCAACCAATCACAACGTACATAGGTTTTCGCCTACACAATAGTACGAATATGCTGCATGGGTCATAATCACGCATACAGTGTACAGCTAGAATCAGTTAACTAACTTTGCTTGTGGGAAAAGTATAGGCAACAAAAATTTCTCGCGTTTGGACACGTTGGCGTGAGGAAATGGCATGCTGTTGGATTTTTTCAGAAATAGTCAAATGGGTTAGCGCACGAAATCAGTGATACTACATATCTAGTTCATGTTTCATATGGGTCCCAAAAGAGCACAGAGATTGAAATATGTGTAAATTCCACCAAGGAGACAACTTAAACATTTGTATTTAATTTCTTCGCCACCCAGAGTGTGGGATACTCGGATATGGATAGTAAATTAAGGCCGCATTTGTGACTAATTTGAGACAACGCATTTGATACAATATGAAGTTTTATTTCTTTTGTATTTTTCTGTAAATTATATAACGTTGGAATGTGTAATATAATATGATGTTAGGTATATTACAAGCGAATCATGTAGCTTATTTTATTCGTTGTAATATATTACATGGGTTCCTCGTTTCCATCGTATGCTGCAGGGTGACTCCTGAAACGACGAAGTCGAAATCGCCAAGAAGTGGAGCTTTCTAACCAATTCATTGTGGTTGTTATTGTATGAAATACGCAAAGAAACCCCACACAGTTTCCCTTGCACTTGTCGTGTTATACCACGTCTCACACACTCACACTAACCACGAGAGCGTGTTGTTTGATCTGAATTAAAATATGTACCCTACCCCCGGTACACAACAAAGCCATCGCACATTTCCAAATTTGCATTATTTTGCAAAATGAAATATTAATATTGACAACATTTAAAGGAATGTAAAATGTTGGTAAATGAAAATATTTCCAATATGTTTGCAGCACAGTCATTCCTTAACATTTGCATATATTTGCAATATATACCAAACTGGTTGCAAAAGTTCAGTTCTGCTATATATTTGCTGACCATATAACACAAAATAGCATACCCGTATAATCATCAGTGAAAGGGTCACACAGAATAATCGCTTTCGGCGAAATATGCATATAATTACCAGACGGTGAAATAACATAGAATGCTTCATTTGGTTTTCTTTACATTCTGGATCAAATTAGATGAAATCTTAATATTTGCCGTGTATCAGAATTACCATTTCATGATGTCAAATCTTAATATTTGCCAAATAAAAGAATTACCTTCTTATGAGATTTAAGTATCAGACATACCTCTTGGAGGAAGTCGATTGATGGAACTTCGACATTGCATTTCAGTGACAGGTTAAATTTAAATAAATATCCATATATACGAATGCTTTGTCATACCCCTTGAATGTAGTCAAACAATATTATCTGATTAACATTTAAGGCAGTCTTGCCATGAATGGGTATTTTACATTCCATGCTGTATGGAAAATAAGTTGATACTAAAATATTCTGCTCTGTGACCATGCTACTTTGGATATATGAAATATAGGATGGCATATATATAACATATACCCCGTAAATGTATTTGTCATCTTGGCCTCTCCAAGCTGCAATGTACGGATCATACGCTATGAAATACAAACATCCACACTAGAGGGCATCTATTTGAATCAATGCAAATAGTGGCCTTTCCCATTGATAAGCAATACATTTACCCAGTACGTGAAATCCGCCTTTTTGTGTAGTGTGGGGATATTTCGCCTGTATCTTGTCTGCTTGTACTTTTCTTGTTGATGCTAAACAATAATGATCAACCGTGAACACGTACTTTCAAGTAAACACGTGCATGCACGCTTACAGTCTCTGCATCAGCTGGAATCAGCTCTCACAAGCAAGGATGTCACCTCGTGCGTCGAATGGGTCATGTGACGGTAGCTGCCGCGCGGTGATCTTTGGGATAGGTCATAATTTTCCGAAGAAAATCTTGCCTCTCGAAAGTCAACCTCTGAACAGCGCATATCAGCTGAACGACTATCGTCTGGCTACATTCCCTGCCCGCAATTGAAATATCGTCAACACGCTCTCAGCGTTGATATTACTCCGCCAATACAAACCTCCTTGTATCGCTGCAATAATCTCATTTATGCATTAACAAAATACCTCCGACTGATTTCACTGCTAACGAGTTTATATTGTTGAATTTTGTTTGTGTTTCGCATGAATATAGTACAGCTTTGTCGCTGAATGCAAATCAAAGCGCCGTTTTCTAATTGATTGTTCTTGATATGCATGTTGTTATGACAGCCTTTCTGTCACCAGGATAGTTAGCGAATAAAACAATGTACCTGCTGTTTGTCACTCACTAGCCTCTCCCCCCTACAACACTGTACTGTATGGAAGCCCTCCTTTTCAAATCGAGAATTGACCAATCGAAACATCAGTTCGCCAGTAGACTGTTTCATCTATCTACTCGACTGTGGTCAGTGGTGTTATGAGGATGCTCGAAAGTCCATCGGAGAGTAACGCGAAGCACCCTGGGAGAGGATGTCGAAAATCTTGTGCAATCTCACGTTCGACTATTTGCGTATTGGCGGAACTTAGCCCCTCACATAGAACGCATAAAAAGCCACCCGTGGGGAGCGTATGGCGATCAAGTAGTGAACCGGCTACGAAATAGTGCCTTTTGATAATCGAGCGATCCGGTCGCATTTTATTGTGAAATGAAGTTAATTTTAACCAAAAGAACATAATTCATTCAAATTATACACTAGTGTTTCTATGTTTAGTTGAATAGTGTCAATCTATCCCCAGAACTCAGCAGCTGCGCTAAGTTTCGCCAATACGGAAATACACGAACGCGAGATTGGTTCCCCCGAAAATTAATTGTGCGCATGATAGAGTACCAAATACATGAAAAGTAGAACAAATAAGAAAGTAAACACACATGTGCGAATTGATCCCGTTTCAGCTCTCAGACATTTACTTGGCCAGATGTCACTTTCGCAGCTAGTGAGTTCTGGGGCTAGATTGAATCTTGTCACTTCGCACTTGCTCACGTGACCATATGTCTACGCTTGTTACAAGTTTACTCATTGGTCAAATTTAATATTCTTGATAAGACATAGAGTTGGTTATGACGTACCGCTAAATGTTTTTGTACCATGGTACAAAATGATTTTATTCCATGGTACAAAATAATTACAGGCATCCTGTAAATACAAATTGTGGCAGGTTCGGTATTTCATTCCATGGTATATACTATTTACAGGCAACCTATAAATACGAGTTATGGCAGGCTTGGCGATTTTATACAATGGTACAAAATAATTACAGGCATCCCGTAAATATGAATTATGGCAGGCTTGACAATTTATACCATGGTACAAAATAATTAAAGGCATCCTGTAAATACGAATTACGGCAGGTTTGGCATTTTATACCATGGTATATATTATTTAAAGGCTTCCTGTAAATGACGAATTGTGGCAGGGATGGTCAACCATATATACGGGTAGTTGCTGCACGTGACTCTGCATGTAACTAAAAGGTGTCTGAACCATCTTTAGCGAGGGCCATTATGTTTGTGAGAAAATGACGGTTTTCCGTCGTAAATTGAAGGAATTCATTACCAAGAAGGAAGCTTTCGGATTTAGCAGTGGCGCTGTTACGCATGCGTATATATATATGTATCGTTACATGTACACATAATTTTGTGTGAAAACTCCAAGCTGCGCAAACTATTGGTGGGATTCAGCAGGCTATTAAAGGAAACTAGAACACGGCACAATAGCATTTGCTGAGTACTTTTGTACTGTGAGGAGTAATTCGATCATAGTCACAGTTATGTTGTGTGAATGTTCACCTCCCCCCGCTGGTGAATTTTGTCGACTATGTTTTTCCGAAAGCCATATCATATGCCAATTTGAAAAACCACTTGTTTGTTTTCTGCTCATTGGAGCGTTTGAGATTGATGGGATCTTGAAACACTGTCATTGTGACATTGATTTCTGAAGGGGGAGTATAGTAACACTCACAAAATTGTTCTTGTTATTTTCGTCCAAAACAATTATAAATATTATATTCTGATAACTTATCCGTCTCTGGATTGTTTTTTGTTCAAATCTATTATATACAGTATATCAGGTTCCCCGTCTCTGAAGTTATTTTTGTTTCTTTTGATCGGGAAGGTCAGCAAATAGTTTGCAAACAAAAAGTATTCAAGACGCATGGCCTTACACTATATAATCTTCAGTATAGCAGGAAATTTACACAAAGGAAGAAAATATATGTACATGTATGTGTCCGAAGTGGCGTAGAGACGCTGACTATCAAATACACGATCTGAAACTGTATTGGCGCAGGTACGTCACCAATGCAAAATGTATCTGTCCGGAGTAAAGGAGATAATTTAGGAAATGGTCTAACATAAATGACACAGGTATGTAAAGCCCAACTCACACTACGAACATTTTGTTGTATTAGAACAAAAACACTGTTCAGAACATGTTTTGTCTGCAGTGTGAGGTGCCCAGAAATACGAACATTCTGTTCGAGTGACAAGTTCGTGAAATCAAACATGTTCGATTTTCGGAACATGTTTTCGTCCTCAAAACAGTTTTTGTCTTCAGTGTGTGGTAATCGCGAACATGTGTCCGACATTTACCAACAGTTATCCAATCAACTAGCAGTTGTCGGTCATGTGACGAAGCCGCTCTCACATGACACAACAAAATGGCCCCCATCACATAACCGGCAGCCTCGCTGCTTGATCGCGGTGACTAGCGGTCAAAAGAAAATGTTCGCAGTGTGAGGTTACCACGAACAACAACACGAACAAACAGTTCTGTTCTAATACAACACGAGAGATTCTGAAGGATCTTGGCACCCACCATTGTCCGATAATTTTAAGTTAATGACAAGATGATCTTTTTGTCCATTGTCACTAAGAACAAATGATTGATTTGTAATTTTGTTTGAGGAAATTTCGAATTTGAGCGAGAAGATCGAAAAAGGGACAATGGAAAACACTGGAAAAAACAAAGATATTATCTTTATAAGTTTCAGGAGTTTCAAGATTTCTAGAAACTGTACTTATGTCGGTTGTAAAAGAACAAGTGAAATTTGCAAAGTTAGTCTGAAAGTGAATGTCCGGAGGATCCTTCGTCTTTGTTTTGTAGTATTTTTTATTATTTTTTTGTTTGCACTTGTCATCATTTGGTACTGGAAGCGAAGACAAATCTCTTTGACAATTTGGCATGAGCTATGAAACATACCTAAGATTTTATAATTAGGAACGAATGATAATTCTGTTCTGTTTACTGGGCTAGTTTGAGATATCTCTTTCAAGATATCATGCTCAAAATAGTAGCATGGTACACAGCTTAATACTGAAGGGATCCGGTCCGTGCAGTAATGTTGAAACTTTGAAAGTGTCTGAATCTTGATTAACTCCCTTGGATCGAAACACGCAGTAGTCTATAGTTGTCGAGTTGTGACGTTGCGTCACAGGAGTGACGTCCCTTCGTGTAGCCGACCCGTCAACGGCATGGAATAAAGTAAACTGATTTAAAATTTGAAGAAATACATTTTAATTCGGAATCATTTGAACTCATTGATTAGAAAGTGAAGGTATGGATATTCGCTATACTCAATATATAGAATATGCCCCACCGTTTGATCCGCCGACTCTTGTGATGCAACGTCACAACTCAGGAATACCGTATTAATTTGAAGCATAACTTGGATTTTTGAATCGGACCGAAAACGATATCTTGCGCAACTAGACCCCAAAGGGAACCTGTACCAAGTTTGAGAAAGATCCATGCAGTACTTCCTGAGAAATCACGATAACAAGTTTCATTGTGAAATCCAAGATGGCCGCCTGGTGGCCATATTGAATTTTCGAATCGGACCCGAAAAGATATCTGGCACAACCAAACCCCAAGGGGAACCTGTGTATCAAATTTGAGAAAGATCCAGGCAGTAGTTCCTGAGAAATCGCGATAGCAATGTTTCATGGGGAAATCCAAGATGGCCGCCTGGTGGCCATATTGGATTTTCGAATCGGACCAAAAAAGATATCCTGCACAACTGGACCACAAGGGGAACCTGTGTGCCAAATATGAGAAAGATCCATGCAGTAATTTTCTGAGATTTCACGATAACAAAGCTTCATGGGTAAATTCAAGATGCGGCCATATTGGATTTTCAAAACGGAGCAAAAGAGGTATGTTGCACAACTGGACCCCAAGGGGAACCCGTGTACCAAATTTGAGAACGATCCATGCAGTAATTCTCCGAGAATTCGTGATAACAAAATTTCATGGGGATATTCAAGATGGCTGCCTGGCGGCCATATTGGATTTTCAAATCGAACCAGTAAAGGTATCTTCCAAAACTAGACCTCAAGGGAAACCTGTGTACCAAATTTGAGAAAGATCCATGAAGTAGTTCCTGAGAAATCGCGATAGCAAGGTTTCATGTGGAAATCCAAGATGGCCTCGTGGCCATATTGGATTTTCGAATCTGAACAGAAAAGGTATCTTGCACAACTAGACCCCAAGGGGAACCTGTGAACCAAATTTGAGAAAGATCCATGCAGTTGTTCCTGAGAAATCACGATAACAAGTATTGTTTACGGACGGACGACGGACGAAAAGCGAACTGAACAGCCCACCTAATGGTGGGCTAAAAAAGTTCGTAGTGTGAGTTGGGCTTTTACGCCCTATAAGAGGAATGTGTCCGCAGGTAATTTATGAAACCTGGAGTTAGTTACACGATACAAAATGTATTGGTTTCAATAAATGGACAACGTAAAGCAGTCAGTTTATGGAAAATCTAACCTGGATTAGATGCAGGTGTGTTAATCAATGGACGAAGGATATGTTTATAATATGATGGCCGAGAAGGGACATCGCTGTATTGTGTTATGAATCGGGACCGACACACGAAGGCAGGATGCGAAGTCGCGAAGGCAGGATGCGAAGTCGCGAGGCCAGGATGCGAAGTCGCGAGGCCAGGATGCGAAATCAAAACAGCGAAGCGCGAAGTCAGGATGCGAAGTCAGGATGCGAAGCGCGAAGTCAGGAAGCGAAGTCGCGAGGCCAGGATGCGAAATCAAAACAGCGAAGCGCGAACTCAGGATGCGAAGTCAGGATGCGAAGCGCGAAGTCAAGATGCGAAGTCGCGAGGGCAGGATGCGAAATCAAAACAGCGAGGCGCAAAGCGCGAAGTCAGGATGCGAAATCAAAACAGCGAAGCGCGAAGTCAGGATGCGAAATCAAAACAGCGAAGCGCGAAGCCAGGATGCGAAATCAAAACAGCGAAGCGCGAAGCGCGAAGTCAGGATGCGAAATCAAAACAGCGAGGCGCGAAGCGCGAAGTCAGGATGCGAAATCAAAACAGCGAGGCGCGAAGCGCGAAGTCAGGATGCGAAATCAAAACAGCGAGGCGCGAAGCGCGAAGTCAAGATGCGAAATCAAAACGTCAGCATTGCGCATGATCCTATCAAAACCAGGCCGGTTTGTAGCCCTGATTCCTAATATACATTGTAGGGGCAATTGAAGATTATTGCTGGTTGTTGTTATCACAGCAACGGAGGAAGTAAAATTATTCTGATGTGTATCTTTTCTTTGCATTACTGATGTTTTATAGAAATTCACAAATGGTATTTGAATATATTTTCAGATCTGGTGTTTCGGGAATGATTAAAACCAACCCGAATAATTGATAATTTATACTGAAGCACTCAAAGCTTGCTTTAAGACTCTATGTCAGCCTGGTGACTGTTTTTCATGCTTGGCAAACACGGGCTCTCGCTTTAAAATATGGCCACGTATGAGTATTATAGTAAGCTATATGATAATTTAGTGATTCTAAAAAAAAATAGAAATTTTAAAATTGAAAAAAATTTAAATTTTAAAATTAAAAAATATATATCTCTGACACAACAGTGCTACTTAGCCCTGTGTCCTAAACGATCCGGGCCAATTCTAAGATGGAGGTTTGTACAAATTTAGGATTGATGATATAAAATGTGAAATCAAGATTCAATATTTCCATACATCCTTATTATGTGCTAATCAATATATACACACGGAAACAGATAGACTATTAACAAGCAGTAAGATAATTAGCGGTTAATTTGGGGCTATTGTCTAAAACTCGTATGTTCGTCACTCCATGCCAAACGTCTACGTACAGGGTAATATCATAATTCGCGAACATTAGGCTGGTTAAAAACGTTTCCTGTTTAGCATCACCGCCCGTCCCGAAATATTCGGCGGCCCCGTATTTTTTATTTCTATTCTTTTTTTCCTCCTCATCTTTGGAATCGACGCTCCGAGACCGAAGTCAAGCGACTCAGAAGTAGATATCTCAATAAATGTACACTAAAATTTATTGAAACTAGACCCAGATACAAGCCAAACGATTTTTCTGTTCAATAAACTAGTTACATCATTCATCCGACGATGCATATAGTTTGGAGTCCGAAGTCGAGATTCGTCAAGGCCGAGGCCGCCAAACATTGTCAATTTATTGTTTCTCTGTTTACATCAACCCTTTGAAATATAAGCATAAATAAAGAGATATTCTTGTATATTCTGTATGGTACAAATCGGCCGTGTTCTAATTCATTTCCAGAATTCCCCGTCAGTATCCACCACAGAAACAGCCAAATCAAATAGTTCGATAAAACAGGCTTTGGGTGTGCATTTATAACTTGCACAGTTATAAACCAGAATTGAAAATACACAAATTGATATATATTTGTTCAATTATTATTCGAAATTCAAAACCATCTATCACTGAGTGATAATACCGCATGCCCCTACAATGTATATTAGGAATCAGGGCTACAAACCGGCCTCGTTTTGATAGGATCATGCGCAATGCTGATGTTTTGATTTCGCATCCTTCGCTGTTTTGATTTCGCATCCTGACTTCGCGCTTCGCGCCTCGCTGTTTTGATTTCGCATCCTGACTTCGCGCTTCGCGCCTCGCTGTTTTGATTTCGCATCCTGACTTCGCGCTTCGCTGTTTTCATTTCGCATCCTGACTTCGCGCTTCGCTGTTTTGATTTCGCATCCTGGCTTCGCGCTTCGCTGTTTTGATTTCGCATCCTGACTTCGCGCTTCGTGCCTCGCTGTTTTGATTTCGCATCCTGCCCTCGCGACTTCGCATCCTGACTTCGCGCTTCGCATCCTGACTTCGCACTTCGCGCTTCGCTGTTTTGATTTCGCATCCTGGCCTCGCGACTTCGCATCCTGCCCTCGCGACTTCGCATCCTGCCTTCGCGACTTCGCATCCTGCCTTCGTGTGTCGGTCCCGATTCATAACACAATACAGCGATGTCCCTTCTCGGCCATCATATTATAATGACGTTCTAACGCTGATTATTTAGAAAAAGATGGCATATAGAGTTGATTTGAGAACTAAAGAAGGAACCTAACATGGGGTGGCGCAGATATATTAGGCAACAAAAAAAAGGAATCTATCTGGATTGACATAGCTACACCAAATAAAACAGATCAAATCTGGAGTGACGTTGTCACATGGCATGCAGGTGAAGGTATTTGTTACAAATGACAAAGCGATGTTGACAAGTCAAGAAACGCAATAGTAATACTATCTCTCCACAATGGCTCAGTGACGGGGTGGCAATTTAAGATGGAATACGACATGGAGAGACGTGACGTATGTCACGTCCCTGGACATTCAAGAAAGGTTATACCATTTCATGTCGCATTGAAATTGCCAATTTAAGGAATAATCTTACTAGGTGTGTTACAATTTAGAGTGACAAATGGACGTTACCATAGTAACATAAAATTCAACATGGCTCGAGACGAATCCCCCTCCTCGTACCGCCTCTTCATCGAATACCGCAAGACCACGGGACCATTTTGCCAAGTAGTTTTACGATGCCCGTGAATTCGATTGTTGAGCACACAGACGTCCAAATCAACGATATTCGTCAACATTTCTCAAATCATTACCTATATGCCGGGGTAGCTGACTCGTTTCTCAGCTAGTATGTTAAATAGTAGAATACATGCTCGTCTAGCGCCTCAGACATGACAATTCTTCACCAGCTGAGTGCCTGCGGCAATTCGATACACTGTGTATGTATCATATTAACAGCGTATGTATCGAATTGAAGGAGTCTATGAACTAAACATTCTGAGGCTTTGTGGATCAGCGCGAGTTGGAGTTACATCTCTTAGACGGAATAGTCCAGTTGATTGGATTGGTCATTCAAACTCGAAAAAGTGAGTATTTATTTGGGGGATTGCTTTAACCCTACCTGCCCTTGTTGGAGGGGGGGGGGGGAGGAGTGTCCGTGACTGTTTAGATTATCATATTGGGGTCATTTTGAGCCTATTTGCATGACCACCCCCCCCCCCGAGCAGAGGATCATGGATAAATTCAAAATGGAAAGTGATGTTTTCGCCATATTTCTTCAAAAATTACTCAAAAATTCATGATGTTGTTTCAACGCAATTCTATGCATTTTACTGAAACCATATGCCTTAGTATCGCCAAAAAGCACCCCCTGATTTGTCCCACTCGCTTTCTTCCTTCATTAACCGAACCAGGTCTGGGAGGGGGGAGGGGGGGGCAAAATGCCCCCCCTACCAAACCTTATTCGATTTCTCCGGAATGCCAAACAATGGAGAGTTGAACCTCCGTGACGTTATAGGTTATCATATTGGGGTCATTTTGAGCCTATTGGCATAACCCCATGAGCAGAGGATCATGGGTAAATTCAAAATGGCGGCCATGTGGGGTACCAGAAAAAGTTATGTTTTTGTCATATTTCTTCAAAAATTTTGTTTTTCTGTACGGAAAAGTGGGTAAAAGATGTTGACCGAAAATCGTCCAAAAATTCTCTTTTTGAAAATGACGTCACAGTGACGTCATCATGGCGGCCATCTTTGATTTTTTACATTTTCTTTTAGAGCTTGACCCAAAGATACAGTGCGGTAAGTTTCAGCCCTCTAGCCTTAGCGATAGCGAAAATATATAGGGAAACTCTTTCCGCCCTCCCCTCCCCCTCCCAGGCTGTGGTACACCCCAAATCGCCCAGGGCAGATAGGGTTAAAATAAGCTAAAGTTTTAAGTTAATAGTATTGTCGTGCGGTAAAACATCTTTCATATATCCTTAGCATGAATCGACTGCTTTCACCTCCGAACGTCTTATATACGACATTGGTTGTTCGCTCCTCAAATCTGAACCATACTCCATTCATAGCCTGTCTCATCGCACTTTTAATCCTCTGAGTCCGAAATTGTTTTGACATAAAGTACGATCTACGACTGCCACAGTAAATAAAAGTTGAGAGCCAGTATTAAAGCCATTACAATGAATTACTTATCCATGAAAATATCCAAGATGGCCGCCGTGATGACGTCCATTTCAAAAAGGTCATTTTCTTGAGGATTTTTCGAATAAACTACAAAGTCACGGAGTGTCAGCTGTCATGTTTTTGTCGTTCCGAAAATAGGAGCGAAAAAAAAATAACTATCTACCACTCAGTGTTATTGGCTTAATAAAAGTGAGTGAGTGAGTAGGATTTAACGTCGTTTTCGATAATAGAACGTAGGTAGCGCTCGGGACGGGAAAACTTGATTCTTGTCGATGAGTATAGCCCATTGGCCGTAGCATGAAACGATTGAAGCGTAGCTGTCGTGAAAGGCTGGAATAAAGTCTCCGTTTGCTTTCACAATAACACACAGGGTGCCCAAGAATCTCTAAGCCCCGGACGAACCTGCTACTTCTACTATTTATTAATCCGTTATAATGGATAAGTAATTCGTTTATTCTGTTATTGGACGTAATCAGTATAATTCGTTATATTCAATTTTTATTTACCTTGGCACTATTAAACGGCGTGTTGTACGGTCACATTTTGTCTCAACAAGATGTATATGTTGATAGAGCTGAGTTACTTTCATTTTCCTTGGACAGGAGGAAAGCAAACATTTATGAAATTTCGTAACAGAATTCTAGGTTCCCTTTTTGCGCAATTAGGTGCTAATGGGGCTAAAGCTGGACCACCGCTGGAAATCAATGTATTTAACTTTTCTATAATGTACCTTTGCGCTTTGAAATGTCTAATATGAGCAAATATGAAAGCGAAATTATAGTAAAATTATTACTTTTTATAGTAAATTATAATCTAATGTAAAATAAAATAGCTTCTGTCCATTTTTTCGCGTGACAGAACAGGAATTTAGCAGATAAATGACGAAAACCACATGGACGCCATTTTGAATTAAACAAGATATATGCTTGGGGATATGCAAAAAGGTTCAAAATGAACCCAAGCTAATAAACTACAACGCCACGGAGTGTCAGCTGTCATGTTTTTGTCATTCCGAAAAAAAGGAACAAAAAAACAACAGTGGGGCGGAATGTGTCCCTCCCCCACTTCCAGGACAGATAGGATTAACTAGATTTTATTCGAACGATCTACCACTTAGTTTTATTGGCTTAATAATAGTGAGTGTGTGAGTGAGTAGGATTTAACGTCGTTTTCGATAATAGAACGTAGGTCGCGCTCGGAACAGTAAAACTTGATACTTGTTGATGAGTACAGCCTTTTGGCCTTAGCATGAAACGATGGAAGCCTAACTGTCGTGAAAGGCTGGAATAAAGCCTCCGTTTGCTTTTGTACTTTCTCTTATGGATATGACTATATGCAGGCGCTTTCAAAAACCGATCCATTCAAAGCCCGTTCCTTCTCATTCACCAACCGCTATATAGACGATCTTCTTGCTGTGGATAATCGCTATATAAATGACGCGGTGAAGGATATATATCCACCTTCACTGGATCTGAAGGAAACTACAGATAGCCCTACAGACCCATCATATTTAGATCTATATCTCTATAAAAATGAAGCGGGTATTCTCTCTCGTGACAAAAGAGATGATCTGGAAATATCAAACAAGCAGCCAGAGGACGTTAGGTCCCCCGCCAAAATGGCAGCAATATTTATAAACGCTGTCGGTTTCAGAAGATATTCATGAGGATGGCAACAGCTACTTCACAGGCGTAAGAAGCAGAGGAGTCTTTCCACCTTCCCAGGTTTTGAGATCAACTCCGAATGGCTGACTGAATGTTGATTGCTACTGTAATATATTTTTTTTACCATGTAGCATGAAAATTATGTAACCGAAATGCAACCCCAAGAGACAACTCATGGCATATTATCTGCAAACTAAATTTGACAAGAATATGAAGGCACCCTCAACCTATTGCCCAGAAACCAAATTTAGACTTTGCCACAAGGAGTCACCACCTGTAGGTGCAAGCAGGCAAAACACAATCCCAAATGACATCTCATGTCATGGTATCGGCATATGAACTTTGAGACTCTGAAGAGGGTCCTCAAGTTATTGCCGGTACTAGATGCCCACCGGTGTTCATGTTATTTGGGGTGGGTCACATATGAATACAAAATCTGAGAATAATCTGATGAGCAGTTGCCAAATTATTGCCCGGAAACAAATTTTTCCACCAGGAGACGCCACCTGTAGGCAGAAGCGGGAAAAATACAATCCCAAGGAACATGGTATCGTGGGGACATCTGCATACCAAATTTGAGAAGAATCCGATGAGGGTCCTCAGTTATTGCCCAGAAACCAAATTTAGATTTTGACACCAGGTGACGCCACCTC
>JAVTVY010054090.1:0-30309 GCA_036873755.1 Hanleya hanleyi
AGTTATGCTAAAAACACCGTAATTTGAATAATTAACGTGTTATGACTAATCCAAATTTTACAGTGCATACAACTAACTCAGCTTGGATACTCATTCGTGACAATTTAGTACTGTGGATATGAATTTATAACCCATGTTTTCGCGTCGTTGATGGCGTTTGACCTGAAAAGTGACACAAAAAGACCTTAATTCTGATAATAAACGTGTTAACTAGGACTACCTTGAATTTTAAACTACATTCAACTAATTCGGCTTGGATTTATTTTAATAGGCATATAAATTTATAACCGATTTTGACGTCATTTGACCCCCAAAATGACCCTAAAATGACATTAATACTAATAATTAACGTGTTATCTGTGACTACCTTAAGCACTATTCATAGAACTAATTCAGCTGGGATAATCATTGATAACAAACAGTAAGGTAGATATTAAGCTACAGCCGATTTTTATCCATTTTTCACCTTATCTAACCTCAAGTGACTCTAAAATGACCTTAATTACCCCAAATCAATGTCCTCAAACCTTGATCTCTAGACCACTACGCAGAACTAATTCAGCATAAGTACCCATTTGTAACAATAAATTCCAACGAAAGTTTTTAAAGGCGTTTTTGATGTCCTTGGCTGGCCGACAATAGTAATTAAGCCAATCCGCTAGCTGTGTGTATTAGCCGTATAGAGTATGATGGAAACCGTCTTCTTCTGCAACTCCCGAATACCAGAGGTGACCATTGGCCGAAGTAAATTCCTGTCTGACTTTGGACGGTTACCGGTACAGTTTTCTCCATAACTTCTTAGCTGGTTGTAAACGCCGACAGTCATCTTCGAGCACCAGTCACTTTTCTCAATAGCTGGGCATGATAACACAAATATGTACATTTAGTCTGGCATGACGTCATTCGTGTGTGCTAACTTCACCCGACGAGACTCGTTTACACAAGCAGATGCCGTAAGTATTTTGGATAGCAAGTTGTATGTGCGCATGTGTATCTCCTACGCACAATACCTATGGCGACATTTGTAATTTAGGCGAAATTCTACAAAGCGAAATTGTGTTGAGAAAAGACAAAATCGATACGAAAGGACGAGAGTGCGACAAAATCTCGAGTTTTTTCCCCCTTTTCCGTTTTCGCCTGGATGGAGCGGAAACAGACGAAGTTGATGTAATAGATCCCGAATCTACAATGCGATTATTCGAAGATTCTTTCGTTTTTTGGGTGTCGAAACCTTAAGGTATTCTACATATGTTTTTTTTCAGAAAAGGTAGATTTAATTAAGTCTAATTCGTTTGACAAGAATTTATGTGATAAACTGTTGTCATATTTTGCTTTCCTTTCACAGATACTCTTTGTTTCGACAGTATATAACATATACAACGATATCGTGGAGAGTAACGGTACAAATTGTGTCAGTCGTTGAGTAAAGGGCACACCTCTCCCGGAAATCTACTGTATTCTGAGATTATATCCGGGATTCTATGGCGTGTCTAATACCACACGTGAACTTTGAACTCCAGCATAGCTGCCAGGAAGATACATCCATTACCCATCCACATCAAAGGCAATATGATGATATGGAATCGTTAGTCACTGTGACGCTCACTAAAAAGGAAATTGACGGTCAATACCAGGACTCATTCCTTAGCAACTGGTTCAGAGAAAAAGCTTTGGGAGGTGCGACAGATCGACAGATAAAGCAAGAATTGCAAAACTTCGATTGGAGATATTCTGAGCCTTCAATATCCGTTGCAGAGGGAGCAGTCCAACGATTGGACCTATCACAGAACGACGACGATCCAAGGCCGGCTAAAAGGATCAAGTTAGGGCATAACACAGTACATGTATATGGTATGGTGAACAACCGAGTACAGAAATATGATGTAAGTCGGGGACTTACTTGATGAATTTGGATTCATGGAAATTGTATTACAAGAACATAACGACTTCTGACGTAAATATTAACATGGGTCAAGAGTGATCATCAGTCCTCATCAGATATGAATATAGATATGGTACAGTAGTCCATCTTGTAGTGCAGGGTTAGAACCGTTGTAGGTAAATTCTTAGTTGTTATAGACAAGCTATCTAACATTGTATTACCAATAGGCACGTAATTACCTGCGACTTGACTTGTTACCAACCAGAGGGAACGGCTCTGACAGCGGTGATATCAACCACCTGACTGAAAGTGATAAGCATTTAAATTCTGTATATTCACCGAATCGCTGTTCGGAAGAAGCACCTGTGAAACTAACGAAAAATATAGGTTAACGTATAAATTAAAATACTCGATATATTCAATTGTAGATTCTGGCGATGGGAAACCGCAGCGTCAGGTTGTTACTAGTATACAGCTGCCAGAGAGCCCATATAATATCATAGTGAAGGGCTTATCATGAAAATGGAATGTGTTTCGCTTGTAATATTTCGAGAAATGACTGATTTGCCCGAATAAATATCCAAGAGAATACCATACTTATAGCCCCCAAATGGGTGAGCAGCATGAGTTTTGTACTATGTCTGTTGCCACGAGGGGAAGATTACTTGATGACTGTACATGGATAGTCTCACATGCCCAGCTGATCATATCGTAGTTATATCTTCGCTGTAAGGCCGAAATACTGCTGAACGCGACGTTAAACCATAACTCACTGACTTACTCCAAGATAATAATAGAGCTTTCATGAGTTTGTTTGAGCGATATGAATTGTGGACTGCCGTCTGGACCTTTATGTCGGCTCCTCCGACCGTTCACAACTCGTATCGACCAAAACACCCATGACACCTCTATATTGTTCTTGTGGTATTCAGTTAGGACTATTATATGTAACATAAATAATAATAGTGTCACGGATGACCATTTTCCTCCAAACAGGACTATTTCCATTGTGAAGCGACACCCTCTCAATCATCCCGGTCCGGTAATGGTCGGACAACCCCCAAGGTGGAAGATATGACAGAAGAAAACGTGGGAATGGACAAGGAAAATTGGGGCAGTATACCAAAAGGTCTGGAAATGGGGGGTGTTCAATCAGCTATGACAGAAACAATTCGACTGACTGGGAAATGTGACGCCGTGTCGCACGTCGGACACAACACTAAGGAAAGGCCATACGAGAGTCCACATCGTGAAGATATGACAGATGCTGAAAACGCCCTCTGGTTAAATAAAGCGAAAAACGCCTGTAACGACGGGTTTACTCGGCCATCAGATCTTTTCAGACAAATAAGGATGCATATAGGGGAGAAGCCGTTCAAGAGTTCCCAATGTGATTTTAGATCTGACTGGACGCATGCTCTTGATGGACATATGGGAATGCACACTGGAGAGAAGCCATACATGTGTTCTCAGTGTGACTATAGATCAGCCTGTAAGAGTAATGTTGATAGACATATGAGAACACACACTGGAGAGAAGCCATACACGTGTTCTCGATGTGACTATCGATCTACCAAAAAGACTGCTCTTGATAGACATACATGTATGAGAACCCATATAGGGGAGAAGACCTACAAATGTACCCAGTGTGATCATAGATCAGCCCACAAGTATAATCTGTATGCACATATGAGAATACACTCTGGAGAGAAACCATACAGGTGTTCTCATTGTGAATATAGATCTGCACAAAAGGCTAATCTTCATATTCATATGAGAATACACACTGGAGAGAAGCCATATAAATGTTCCCAGTGTGATCATAGATCAGCCCATAAAAATGCCCTCGTTGGACATATGAGAACACACACTGGAGAAAAGCCATACAAGTGTATTCAATGTGACTATAGATCTACCTACAAAAATGCTCTTGATAACCATATGAGAACCCATACAGGAGATAAGCCATTCAAATGTTCCCAGTGTGACTATAGATCAGCCCGTAAGACAAATCTTGATGACCATATTAGAACACACACAGGCGAGAAGCCATACACGTGTTCTCAGTGTGACTATAGATCTGCTCAAAAGGCTGCTCTTCGTACACATCTAAGAACCCATACAGGGGATAAGCCATTCAAATGTTCCCAGTGTGACCATAGAACAGCCCATAAGTCGAATCTTGATAAACACATGAGAACACACACTGAAGAGAAGCCATACACGTGTTCTCAGTGTGACTATAGATCTGTTCAGAAGGCTGCTCTTCGTACACATCTGAGAACCCATACAGGGGATAAGCCATTCAAATGTTCCCAGTGTGACCATAGAACAGCCTGTAAGTCGAATCTTGATAGACATATGAGAACACACACAAGAGAGAAGCCATCATACACATAACAGAACACACACCGGAGAGAGTTCTCCGTGTGACTATAGATCTGTCCGAAAGACGGATCTTCATACACATATGAGAACACACTGGAGAGAAGCCATACACGTGTTCCCATGTGACTATAGAACTTCTCAAAAGACTGCTCTTAATAAGTATACTCTTAATAAGCATATGAGAACTCATACTGGTGAAAAGTCATATAAATGTTTCCAGTGTGATCATAGATCAGCCTGTAAGAATGCTCTTGGTGGACATATGAGAACACACAATGTGAATACAGATCTGTCCAAATGACTGCTCTTCATAGTCCTGTCCTGTATATTGTTTTGTATTGTCCGTCATCCGTGTCTGTCTTCTACATGTATATGTCTGAAACTGTTTGTATTCGCGTTTTTTTAACCCCCTGCGGGTATAATTTTACGTCAATAAATCTTATCTTATCTTATGAAAAGACATACTGGAGATAAGCCGTTCAAGTGTTTCCAGTGTGATTATAGATCAGCCAATAAGAATAATCTTGAGAGATGTACATGTATAAACGAGAACACACACTAAAGAGAAGCCGTACAGATTCGCCAATGCGATTATGAGTCTACCCAAAAATATCATCTCGTCAAACATATGAGAACACACGGGTGAGAAGACATGAGCACACACGGGTGAGAAGACATGAGCACACGTGGGTGAGAAGACATGAGCACACACGGGTGAGAGGACATGAGCACACGCGGGTGAGAAGACATGAGCACACACGGGTGAGAAGACATGAGCACACACGGGTGAGAAGACGAGCACACGCGGGTGAGAAGACATGAGCACACACGGGTGAGAAGACATGAGCACACGCGAGTGAGAAGACATGAGCACACGCGGGTGAGAAGACATGAGCACACACGGGTGAGAAGACATGAGCACACGCGGGTGAGAAGACATGCGCACACGCGGGTGAGAAGACATGAGCACACGCGGGTGAGAAGACATGAGCACACGCGGGTGAGAAGACATGAGCACACGCGGGTGAGAAGACATGAGCACACGCGGGTGAGAAGACGAGCACACACGGGTGAGAAGACATGAGCACACACGGGTGAGAAGACATGAGCACACACGGGTGAGAAGACATGAGCACACACGGATGAGAAGACATGAGCACACACGGGTGAGAAGACATGAGCACACACGGGTGAGAAGACATGAGAACACACGGGTGAGAAGACATGAGCACACACGGGTGAGAAGACATGAGCACACACGAGTGAGAAGCCATGATGGTGTTCTCCTCAGGAGCAATATGGCCGTATACGTAAATAAAGCTGACACTTTGGGTCTGTAAACCTCGGTATTGTAGAACATACATGAAAGTCAACAGACCGTGTGTGTTTGTGGATGTACGATATTGACAGTTTCATAAAAAATAACTCTTGTTACCGGTACTTGAACTATTGGGCTAAGTCTCACTTGTATTTTCACCTGAGGACAGATAAAGTTTGTTCAACACCGGTTTAAACGAAATTGTGATATACTCCAGTGGTTATCTGTATTGTTTAACCGAGTACTGATGATTCGTTTGTGTTCAATAATTTATGGTCGTTGGATTGATAGCTCAAAGATGTACTAAACTATTGATGTACGTGCCCGATATAAAAGGGCCAGATACATCGTGTCTCCCCACTACAGCTGTTACCTGTCAATGACCGCACTGCGGTGGTCTAATGGTTAGAGCGTCGACCACGTAAGCGGTAGGTACTGGGTTCAATCCCAGGACGGGTCATACCTAAGACTTGAAAAATGAAACTTGTTGCTCCCTCGCTTACGCTCAGCATTAAGAGGATAGAACAAGGACTGGTTCGCTTGGTGTCTCTATAATGTAACTGAGTGGGGTGTCATGTCTGCCTACGGCATGATATTTCAGTGGGACAGTACTATAAAATGGCAGCATTAGATCTGCTCTGTTACAAGTAGGTTCCCCTGCCCCTCCCCCTCCCCTCCCTTCCTTTCCCCGTCGCGATATAGCTGAAAAAATGTTGAAAGCGACGTTAAACCCTATTCACTCACTCACTCCTGCTACCTGTCAATGATTAAACCAACCGACTCCCCACTACAGCTGTTACCTGTCAACCATTAATCCGACCGACTCCCCACTACAGCTGTTACCTGTCAAAGATTAATCAGACCGACTCCCCACTACAGCTGTTACCTGTCAATGATTAATCCAACCGACTCACCACTACAGCTGTTACCTGTCAATGATTAATCCGACCGACTCCCCACTACAGCTGTTACCTGTCAACGATTAATCCGACGGAATCCCCACTACAGCTGTTACCTGTCAATGATTAATCCGACCGACTCCCCACTACAGCTGTTACCTGTCAATGATTAATCCGACCGACTCCCCACTACAGCTGTTACCTGTCAATGATTAATCCGACCGATTCCCCACTACAGCTGTTACCTGTCAATGATTAATCAGACCGACTCCCCACTACAGCTGTTACCTGTCAATGATTAATCCGACCGACTCCCCACTACAGCTGTTACCTGTCAATCATTAATCCGCCCGACTCCCCACTACAGCCGTTACCTGTCAATGATTAATCCGACAGACTGAGTATTTCTGAAATTCGTATGTGAGCATATAAACGCCATTTTGGATTTATTTGAACACGGTGAACATATGTCAGGATTTCAATTTAAAAGAGATTTTATATGGACAATTTTCTTAATAATGACTGCATCTTCTCATGCATGGAAACATAATATTATTTCATCCTCATCATGAACATTTGGATTCCAATGGTGAAATTTAATGTATAATGTTCTACCTCTTTGTATTGTCGCTATCAGAAGGCTTGATTATTTTTTAGAAAGGGAATATGAGTGCTGTTCAGATGTACGGCCTATATCGGAACGAGTGTCGGAAACGATTATAGACGAGTGGTCACCGTTCTGGATTTAAGCCAAAGGCGGCTCTGTAGAGGTACCAGAAAAGTTGTATCAACTTTCTTCAGTAGTCTTGCATTCTTTCAGTAAATGGGGTCAGATGATTATTTTCTAATTTATAATTCATGCCGTTTTTGTGAATAAAATTTTATGAGAAAAATCGGGTTTAAAATGTCTTTCTGGAAGTTTAGATCAGTGTGCGGCCATCTGGGATGGATGGATCGCGCAGTAGGTATCATCCCCTTAGTGTCAGCCTCACTCCCAGGTTGTGAAGTGGAGGATTAGAATGTCCCGAGGCTAAGAGTGTCAGTAGTAATATAAGCGGATCTTTGAGTACATTGACACCAGGGGGCGCCACCAGTCGCAGAGCATGCGGAGCTCACGATGACGTCACATCCAGTCACGTGACATCCGGGTCAAATGTCACATCCGTGTCAAAGGTCACACCCGGATCAAAGGTCACATCCGGTCACGTGACATCCGGGTCAAAGGTCCCTTCCGATCACGTGACGGCCCAGCAATAAGGCTGAGACCCCAGTGACTCACAATGTGAATCTCCCGAAACAGGGTCCCCGACAATATCGCCATCTATAGTAGCGAAAGCGGCTATGGCATGTGTGCAATGGAGTGCGTTTGAAAGGGGCCATCTTCGGTCTGGCTAACTGATACTATTTTTGTGCGTTTGTGTGTGTACGCGTGCGTGTACGTGTGTATGTGCGTGCACGCGTGTGCGTGTGTGCGTGTTTGACCCTGCGCTCCTCGGGAGTGACTTATTTAATGCGCGGGGGTCAGAGATCAATTCCGTATTTTACTGTGCATATGATGGTATATATGGAAGAAGCACTAGCATAAGGGTGTATTTTCCCCTGTATAGGATGGTATATATGGAACGAGCACGGACATGGGGCGTATTTTTCTGTGTACAGCATGGTATACACGGAAAAAGCACTGCCAATTACATGGACAAGGAAAAGGTACATTGACAAAGTACATGCACATGAACAGATTACATGTACAGGCAAATAGTACATGTACATGTGCACGAACAGAGTACATGAAAATGAACATGCGTACGGCACAACTACGTGGACATGTATGCACGGTACATGTATATGGACATGTCCATCCGTTATACCGTCCATTATCTGAGCAGTTAAAGGACGGAAAGCTAACATTTATTTCTTAAATACAGGGAAGATATTGTCTAACACAGAAAAGATATGGCATAATACAGGACAGATATGGTATAATACAGCACAAATTCGGTATGATACTGGAGAGATATGGTAAAATACAGGACAGATATGGCATAATACAGCACAGATATGGTATAATACAGGACAGATATGGTGTAATGCGGAACATATATTGTATAGTACAGGGTATATATGCTACAATACAGGACAGATATAGTATAATACAGCACAGTTATGGTATAAAACAGGACCGATATGGTATAATAAAGGACAGATATTGTATAATACAGCACGGATATGGTATAATATAGGTCAAATACTGTATAATACAGCACGGATATGGTATAGCACAGGACAGATATTGTATAATAAATGACAAATATTGTAAACACAGGACAGTTATGGTTTAATACAGCACAGATATTTTATAATGCGGGACAGATATAATATAATAGAGGACAAATATTGTATAATACAGAACATATATAGTACAATACAAGACAGATATTGTATAACACAGCACAGATTTGGTATACTACAGGCAGATACTGTATTATACAGAACATATTTGGTATAAAACAGAACATATTTTGTGTACTACAGGACATATATGGTACAATACAGAACAGATATTGTACAATACAGCACAGATTTGGCATAATACAGAACATATATTGTATTATACAGGACATATATGGTACAATACAGGACATAAATGATACAACACAGGACATATTGTATAACACAGGACAGATATGGTATAATACAGCACAGATATGGTATTGTTCCGGACAGATATGGTATAATACAGCACAAATTCGATATAATACAGGACAGATATGGTATAATACAGCAAAGATATGGTATAATGCATGACAGATATGGTATACCAGAGGACAAATATGGTATAATACAGAACATATATTGAATAGTACAGGACATGTATGGTACAATACATGACATATGGTTTTTTACAGCGCATATAAGGTATAATACAGCACAGATTTGGTATAATACTGAATAGATATTGTATAGTACAGGACATATATTTTATAATACAGCCGCGATATGGTATAATACAGGACAGATATTGTATAATACATCACAGACATGGAATAATACAGCACAGATATCGTATAATAGAGGGCAAATATTGTATAATAGAGAACATATATATTATATAATACAGGACATATAGATACAATACATGACATATGGTATAATATAGCACAGATTTGGCATAATACAAGACAAATACTGTATAATACAGCACAGATTTGGTAAAATACAGAACATATATTGTATAATACAGGACAAATATGGCGCAATACAGGACAGATTTGGTATAATAGAGGACAGATGTTGTATAATAGAGCACAGATGTGGTATAATTCAGGACAGATATGGTGTAATACAGCACAGATTTGGTATAATGCAGGACAGATATGGTATAACGCATGACAGATATGGTATAATAGAGGGCAAATATTGTATAATACACAACATATATAGTACTGTACATGACATATATGGTACAATACAGGACATATGGTAAAATACATCACAGTTAAGGTATAATACAGCACAGATTTGGTATAATACTGGACAGATATTGTATAACACAGGACATATATTGTATAATACAGCGCAGCTATGGTATAATACAGGACAGATATTTTACAATACACCACAGATATGGTATAATACAGCCCAGATATGGTATAATAGAGAACATCTATTGTATAATACAGGACAAATATTGTGTAATACAAGACACATATTGTATAATGCAGCACAGATAAGGTATAATACTGGATATGCATTGTATAATACTCTCGGGACTGACAGCCCATCAGCAGAATGTTACCAGTACATATACATGGACATGGCCACGGAACATGTACATTGACAGAGTATATGTGCGTGGACAGATTACATGTACAGGCACATGCATGTACTACATGTTCAGGCACATAGTACATATACAGGTATATGGAAAGAATACATGCACATGCGCAGAGTATATGTACATGGACATGCACAAAGAACATGTACATGTACTGTCGTTTCTAGTCGTACTGATGACGTCACCGATGACGTCACAGATGCTGCGGACATCCTTCAAATGGAGGTATACACCCCGAGAGCTACAAAATGACACCTTCCACGACACATTCGGACCAAGAGTGGTCAATCTCTTCCCCAATCACACCCCCAAAATGACCACTTTACTTATTACACCCAACTGCGCAGGCGCAGATTGACGCGACTTACCATAAAAAACACACCATTCTGACTCTACCTCACAAAAGCTTCACTCCGATACCTCTCACGACCCATTTGTACCAATAGTGGTCCATCTCTGCCCCAAACACACCCCACGCACCCCTATAATGCCTGCTTTCTATACTACCGCCAGACTGCGTGTGTACAGAATATTGATAACGTACGATACATTAGCCCAGTGAGCTTCAAAATAAGATCTCATACGACACCATCGGACCAATACGGGCTCACCTAGAACCCAAAACGTCCACCCAGTGCTATCTACCCACTACGCATGCGCACAGTGACTCTTTCAAAAAAATCATCGCTTAGATTCGGGACCCCGCCCATTGTGTTCTACGTGATGAGACGTGAAAATCAAGATCCCACAACCCATATCGCAATGAACATGTGTGAATTGCCCAGTGTGAACCTATCTACTGAGCCTATGGGCCTATTCAGACTTTTCGAAAAAAAATTCACCGCTTAGCTTCGGAATCCCGCCCATCGTGTTCTACCTGGTGAGACGTGAAAAACAAGGCCCCACAACCCATATCGCAATGAACATGTGTGAATTGCCCAGTATGGACCTATCCACTGAGCCAGTAGGCCTATGGGCCTATCTATACCCCGTGAACTTTTCAAAAACTTTCACCGCTTAGCTTCATGTTCAGCGTGGGGAAACGTGAAAAACAAGACCCCACAACCCATATCGCAATGAACTTGTGTGAATTGCCCTATTCGCTGAGCCAGTAGGCCTATGGGCCTATCCAGACCTTTTTATATTTCCGCTTTTTATATTTTCGGGAACAAATCCTCAATTTACATACACCCACCCATGACTTGATAGGCAGGTCCCGATAAGCCGGGGGACCGATATTACCCCTTTTGGACCTGGTTGACAAGGGTTTTCCCCTATTATATGGGTAAAGTCCGTGTTCCGCTTTTTTATATTTTCGGGAACAAATTCTCATTTTACATACACCCATTCCCCCACCCTACCTCTCCCAGCAGGCCCCGATAAGCCGGGGGACCGATATTACCCCTTTCGGACATGGTTGATAGGAGTTTTCCCCTATTTTAGGGGTAATGTCCGTGTTCCGCTTTTTATATTTTCAGAAATCCACAAATCCAAATTTTACAGGCACCCACCCATAGCTTGATCGCCCTGAAGGAGTGTTTCACTTTGACACCTCACTCGACCCATTCGGTCTACCCGGGGCCCCTCTCCCCCAAAATGTCCCGGAGATTGCCGAAGATTGCCGGAGAATTTCCCCCAGCTTTGGGACTACTTTCTCTCCTCGGATGCTTTTCCCGCGACCGCATCACCACCAGACCGCTTCACCGCGGAGGAATACGAAATCGGAAGTGACGCCACACTTCACACTTGCGCAGAACACCTGCGCAGACCCACCATGCGCACTTCCGGGGTTTTTCTTCTGAACATGCGCAGTGAAGAGCCATTGCGCTGAAATGCCGTCTATATCCCTTTGTTTACCGACGAGACTTAAAAGTCCCACCCCTTCATAAGTGACTGAGCTTACAGTCAATTCCACAAACCTGCCGTCGGGACATTTAGGTACACACGGAATGTTATCTCCGACTATCTGAAACAAACTATAGCCCAATTCGAAAAGGGTTTTGTCTCCCTTGTTCCACTGGGGGCGTATTGGTGCAGCGAACTTCCGGTAAGTGCCAAAGATCCTCACAATTAGTTTCAGAATTTAAATATTCTATTTTTCTAGAAAATTTATCTTTTTACATGTATTCATGATCTATCGCATGTAGAAAATATAATAGAAAAGTTTTTCGAAAAAATATTCTAAAATATTATATTATATATATTATTCACAATAATTGTGGGTGCCTTTGGTAAAAGTGAAATCGAGGCAACTACTTCCCGGAAGCAGTTATTCATGTCTCTAACCCTAAAGAACGGCAGTTATTCAGGGGGAGATCAGACACTTTCTGGAAAGTTGTGATAAACAACCATCGCTGTCGTCATCAGACACGCGGATAACCCTCTCAGAAAAACATAGTGGATTTCAGAAGAAAATTGCTGCACTCTAGTTTGAGAAAGTTTTTAGTCAATCTAACTGGGAATTTTTTTATGAATGACTTCTAATATCAAGAACATAATGCTAGTTTCATTTTTGGGAAAACAGCTCAGGTTCCTATCAAAATTAGGTTAATTAGTTTTGGGACTTTTTAGCCCCGTTGAACTAATAAAGTTCAGTTGGACGTTGAGGCATATTGTAATGCATAATGCACCTTATATCCGCATGTATGTAGGGTTGAAGGTTCAAATCCCGCCAATAGTGTATTTATTCTTGCTCTCTCGAGCTGATTTATGCCATACAAACATGCCACACAAACACCATATGGATAATTGTGCTACTTTCATCTGACTTTATCAGGATTTCCAAATGTCTGACTGTTCGATGCTACATGTATGACAGCTAAATATTCATCGCAAGTATGTTATTCACCAAATTCCTCTGTGATTGCTGTTGATATTCGACTTACAGAGGAACATAACTGAAAACATGTGCTTATGGGGAAATGTATTGGCAAATATGAATGAGCACTTTCTGGACAATTTTAGTGGTTTCAATCATTTATCTTTGTTGAAAAGATGGTTCTACGGGCAAATCCTTGATGTTATATATTGAAATAAATCAGTTTAGCAAATTCATAATAGCTGAACTGTGTTATTTTGGGCATGATAATCTGTGATATGGTGTAGTCTAGGGGAGGCAACTCTGCTTCTTGGGTGGCTACTGTATTTAGATGTAGTTGTCTTCCCTTTGACCGTGTTTCAGACAGTATCGAGATATATCGGTCATAGAATGTAATTGAGTGCGCACATGCGCGGTGGAGCTGTCCTAGATTCCTAGAATTGGCAAGCCACATGTGCCAACATCTCATCGTCATTTAAAAGGATTTTTCGGGGTTTTAATTTCTAAATTTCGCCGGAATGCCGCGTGCAACACCTGCACAGAAGCGTAGGGCTCCTGTGGAGCCGGCTGTTTCAAGTGAAAGAATTTCCATCCGGCCAAAAAGAAATCGTAAACCAAGTTCCAGGCTGCGTGAGGACACTGAGGTCGATGTCCGTGCTGACCCCACGCCGGATGAGATGACTGGCCAGGCTGCCACAACAACAACCACAGGAACAGCTGATGTCACAGCTGTTACGACAGCATGATATGGGTACGGGTAAGGTTGCTGGTGCTGTAAGTCCTAGCACATCTGATAATTCTGCATTTGTTCAGGCCTTAGAGGCATATAATAACATTAGTGTCATGGTAGAGCTAGCTAGACCACATATACAGAAGCTAAATACATTTGTTGGTGATAATAACTCTGGGGGCGGAGGCCAAGTACCGATACCAGTAATTAGTCACCCTGTTACGAATAAACATCATGTCCCTGGGTCGGGGGATATTTTGACCGAAGGGAGTCCGTTAAACGCCGGCACTTCTGCCATATCAAATGTAGTGTTCAATGCAGGTACTCCAGGGACTGGGAGACTAGTAGAGCCTGGTAACCCTGGCGAGGCCATAGCAAATAGTTCTGATGAAGCCACCCTGGCGATGTATGAGCCAACTCCGCTCCGTAGCATGTCAGATTCTCTCAGTGCTCATGTGCCAGACAATATCAAAGAAAAGATCTGGAAAGGGGGATTCATTGATTTCCCTATATTACTCAAATCCAGTAAGGACATGTTAGAACCCTCATATTCTCTCAACTTTGGCATCACTGATGGCAAAGCAGTTATGCATCCAAAGTTGGTGAATCGACCAATAAAGGATATTGAAACTTGGGTTACTGCCTATATTATTTTCATGGATATTTTCCTGGAGCGACATCCGACACGGGCCAGGGAAATGTTGAAATATTTGAACACTGTTAGAACTATTGCATCTCGCCATGGTAATTTAGCATGGTCACGATACGATGAGCAGTTCAGGTGGAGAATGGCGAAGAATCCTCTCCGTTCGTGGGGAGTCATAGACGGGGAATTATGGATGGTAGCCATGTTGCCACAAAGTAAACCAGCCATCCCTTCAAAAGGGGGTAGCACAAACCCTAACTCCAAACTCTGCTGGGGTTATAACCAAGGCAAGTGCGAGTTTGTCAACTGTCGATTCACGCATGCCTGTAAATATTGTGGAGTGGCCGGTCACCCTGAAATCTGATGCTTCAAGGCCAAAGGGAGCTCAAAGAATCGTTCCCAAGACAGGCAGCCCTTTCGGGCTGGCCTTCACTCCAATAAAGGTGGAACAGCTGGAAATTCAGCTTAGAGATTACCCAAACAAAGAAGATGCCCAGTACCTGTTGAGCGGTTTCAAATATGGTTTTCCACTTCATTATCATGGTCCTCGGAATCGTACAGAAGCACACAACCTAAAATCAGTTCTAGAAAATCCCCAGGTGGCGAAACAAAAAATCGTGAAAGAATTAGAGCAGAACCGAGTGGCTGGCCCTTTTGATGAACCCCCATTTAAGTACTTATGGGTTTCACCAATTGGACTCGTACCTAAGAGAGATCCAGGTGAGTATAGGCTGATACATCATTTATCCTATCCAGAGGGCGAATCCGTTAATGATTATGTAGATCAGGATAAGTGCTCCGTACATTACTCCAGTATTGATGATGCAGTAGATCTGATACAGAAAGTGGCAGGTGATACCTATTTAGCCAAGGCAGACATAAAATCAGCCTTTCGTCTGTTGCCAGTGCACCCTAATGATTTCGAGCAGTTGGGGTTCAAATTCGAAGGCCAGTACTGGGTAGCGAAATCCCTTCCTATGGGTTGTTAGATTTCCTGTTCAACATTTGAGAAATTCAGCACATTTGTTGCACACTGTGTCAAGCGATTTTTGGGGAAAGAGGGAATTTTAAAATTTCTTGATGATTTTCTTTTCATCAGAGAGTCGAAAGAGGTCTGCCAATACATTATGGACTGTTTTATGTACGTCTGTGACCTGTTAGGGATACCAGTGGCTGAGGAAAAGTCAGAGGGTCCTTCTAAAGTTTTGGTGTTCCTAGGGTTAGAGTTAAACACAATATTAGGTCAAATACACTTGCCTCGGGACAAGGTAGATAGAATGCAGATGGAAATTAACTCATATCTGAGTCGCAATAAGCTTCGCCTCAGAGAGATACAGTCACTGATTGGCAAACTTAATTTTGCCTGCCGAGCTGTGAAACCAGGGCGAACATTTTGTAGAAGGTTGATTGATGCAACCTCGCATGTCAAAAGGCCCTATCATTTTATACGCTTGTCGGCAGAAGTTAAGGCAGATCTTCAAATGTGGCAAACATTTTTGCTTCATTTCAATGGCACCCTGTATTTTGTTGATCGTTTTTTGTTGTCAAATGACAGTTTGCAGTTATACACTGATGCATCAGGGTCACATGGGTTTGGTGCATATTTCAACGGTCACTGGATGTGTGGATCATGGCCAGAGGATTGGTCTCACAGTGACATATGCCGGGACATCACTTTCCTTGAGATATTTCCTGTAGCGTTAGCCATCATGGTTTGCGGGGAAGAGTTAACCAACAAGAAGGTTATATTTCGCTGTGATAACCAGGCAGTGGTTACAATTCTAAACAAAGCATCGTCAAAATCTTCTAGGTCATGAAGTTAGTGCGGTTTATAATACTGCATACTATGACATACAACATAGTGGTTAAGGCGGTTCATGTTCCTGGTATCCAGAACAATATAGGTGATTCCCTTTCTCGTTTACAGTTAGCACGGTTCCGGAGATGCGCGCCCCAGGCAGACAATGTAGCGACCCCTGTACCAGAGGCAATTTGGCATCTTTGTGGGTAGAGGCGGGCCGGTTACTTAATAGAGCATTTGCTTCACGGACATGGAGGGCCTACCACACAGGCATTCAATCTTTTGAAACATTCAGGGGCGGGGTGGGTTTGCCACCAGTGTGACCGGTACCAGTTAACCACATTATTGCATATATTGCTCATTTGTCCAGGAACAGTTTAGCCCCTTCCTCTGCTGCAACATATTTACCTGGCATAGGAAATAAACAATGGGCTGGGTGGACCCAACTCAACATTTTATCGTGAAGTTGCTGTTAGAAGGGTTTAAGCGACAGTCGGGGCGTAGGGACTCGCGTTCCCCCATTACTCTTGATTTGTTACGACAAATATTGAACGCATTGCCACACATTTGTGCATCAGTGTATGAAACAGTATTGTTCACATGTGCATTTTTATTAGCATTTTTTGTTTTTTTACGCGTCAGTGAATTGGTTGCCGATAGTGCATCTGATCATACTGGTAGGGCATTGCTGAAAGAAGATGTCAAAATCCAATCTACGAAAGTAGGTTTGCGCCTATTTCTAAGATTACGATTTTCGAAAACGGATCAGTATGGCAAGCAGGCCCATTTATATCTCCATCCTTTGAAGCAAACCAATATATGCCCAGTCAGAGCAGTGAAGGACTACCTGGCCATCCGTAGTTCCCAACATACGCAGTTACTTTGTCACTTCAATTCTATGCCAGTCACACGCTTTCAATTCCACTCAGTTTTGAAGAAGTCGCTTGAATTTGTGGGTATTCCCATTAAGAACTATACGCCAGTAGTAGTATCTACTGATTTAACAGCCAATTGACCTCAAAAATTTGCATAATTTTTGGCGGTCACGTGGAGGGAGGAGAGGTCACGGGGCGTATAGTTGCGGCAGAAGGACCAAAAGCTACCTCCAATCCAGGAGAGTTCCAATTGTTGGAGGGGATGTATTCATGATGTATTCATCCGCGGTGATGCGGTTTGACCGCGGTTTTGGTGGTGATTCGGTCTCGGGGGAAAAGCTTCCGCGGAGAAAAAGTAGTCCCTAGATAAAATGATCCGATGGGGTCGAGTGAGGTATCCAAGTGAAGCTTATGTGAAGGGGCATCTAATGGGCTGGGTGTGGGGTTGACATATCGGCATTCTGCGCATGCGCGGTGGCCCAAGGGTATGGAAATAGACGTGTTGGGATGTAGGGAGTCCCTAATGGTCCGATGGGGTCGAGTGAGGCATCAAAGTGAAGCCTAGGTGAAGGGGCATCTGATGGGCTGGGTGTGGGGTTGAACTATCGGATTTCTGCGCATGCGCGGTGGCCCAAGGGTATGAAAATAGACGTTGGGATGTAGGGGAGCCCCTAATGGTGCAATGGGGTTGAGTGAGGTATCCAAGTGAAGCTTATGTGAAGGGGCATCTGACTGGACTAGCGGCTCGGGCGTTGTCACCATTCTGCGCATGCGCATAGACGTTTCAGGATGTAGGGGAGCCCCTCATGGTGCAATGGGGTCGAGTGAGGTATCCAAGTGAAGCCTAGGTGAAGGGGCATCTGATGGATTGGGTGTGCGGTAGGAATATCATTCTGCGCATGCGCAGATGCAATGCGGAACTCTCGTCCAATCAGAAGCGAGTATTTCAAATCCGCCACGGAGCTCTCGTCCAATCAGAAGCGAGTATTTTGACCCGGTGCATTATGGGACATATCCAAGATGGCGGCACGTGTGTTCAAGATGGCGGCACATCCGGTGTCGAAAACTGGCCATTTTTGTCGGGATGTGGTCACCTAGTGTCGAAAACTGGACCCTGTATGGGTCCCGCTAGACGTGTTGGAGCTAGGGGAGCCGCAGCGCGCGCGAGTTCTCCGGAAGTGCGCGTCATCACCGGCAGTGCGCGCGCGGACGCTTGTCAGGTCAAATGGTCACATCCAGGTCAAACGGTCCAATGTCCAATGAGACAATGTTGCGGCATCGCGATAGTCAGAGCGTGAGCACAAAAAATGGGATTCTAGATGAACCTGGGAAAGATGGGCAGTTCCATTTGGACCAATCAGCGGTCGAGAAAAAGAGCCAATCAGCGGTCGAGAAAAAGAACCAATCAGCGGTCGAACAATCAGCCAATCGAATTGGGGTACTCACGGTGTGCTTTCGCTGACGTCCGCTCCTACATCCGGGTTCTTGTACACCCGGGTAATGTTTTCTGGACATGGATGGGTTAGCTTTGGCTCCATTCTAGGCCACTGATTGGCTAATACGGTGTCCAAAGCCACTTTCATGCATTATGCTCATAGAACTTATAGTCATAATATATACGTGTTGGACAAGTCTCTTCACTCACCGTATACACGCACTTTAATGAAATGCCCGCTCCAAACCTAGAGCAAAAACACGTCCTTGGTCTGTGGGCTGATTTCATTGGCTCTCTATTTTTACTATAATGCTCTTGCATTCTAACATTCATGGGTTACATAGAACTTATAGTCATCAACATAATCTATACGTGTTGGACGAGTCTTCACTCATCGTATACACGTACCTCAATGAAATGCCCGCTCCAAACCTAGACCAAAAACACATACTTGGTCTGTGGGCTGATTTCATTGGCTCTCTATTTTTACTACAGTGCTCTTGCATTCTAACATTGATGGGATACATTTTGGCCCCATCCTACACCACTGATTTCAGTTTGACTGAATCTCCACATTGGGCATTGATGCATTATGAATAAAACACACAAGACATGTTTTTTTGGTGAGATCTCATTTTGTTTTTTATTCAGTAACAACAACAACGTGAGAACAACCACGTGAAAACTGAAGCCCAGAACAAGGGGCTTGTACATTGAAAGAACTGAAGCCCAGAACAGGGGGCTTGTACATTGAAAGAACTGAAGCCCAGAACAGGGGGCTTGTAAACTTAAGCCCAGAACAGCGGGCGTGTGTACATTGAAAGAACTTAAGCCCAGAACGGGGCTTGTACATTGAAATGATGGGCGACCCAGTCATAGACGAGTACATCGCGGTCCTCGGCCTTGGGGTACTCGTCAAACATCTGTACGATGGTAGATAAGGGTCTTCCCCGGCATCGATGGTACAGGTAAAACAAGCAATATTGTCCGCACACGCTACTGGTCAGGCTTTGCAACGTTTGACTGTTCCAACACCACGTCTCTGTGCCTTGATCCATGAAGTCTGTTAAATCGGGATGGAGGGTGGCAGGCCGTACGGGTCAAAGTATTCGCCCTGCTGTTCTGTCAAGTACACGGCCACCCAATGTTCACCGGGTCGATCCATCGGGTCCGTGTTGAGAACGTAAGCAGCAGGATACATACGATCTAATGGGAACACATCTCGGGCGAACACCCCTTGAAAGACCATACGTGTCTCTGGGTCATTCTCCAGCACGGTGGTTATCTGGTCTGTATCCATGTTAGGTGGAGAAGTCACACAGGACGTTGCGCGCCTTGTCCACTTGAATGATGTTGTCAAACTCGTCGTAGCAGATCACATTGACAGTGGTCGCCAGGGCTCGTGCAAAGTGGATTTCCACCCGTAAATTGCCTTGCTTGGCCAGGGCCAGCTGATGGTCGTTCTCTAAGGTGGGGGTCAGATCGAAACAGAACAACGTGTATCCGTTCGCGTAGTGCTCCCGACTGATGAAATTCCCTTCGTCCTGGTTGATTTGACCGGTGGCTGTAAACAGGCTCTGATAGGCTCGAATGAAATTCCTGCGCCCAACGTTCGGTGTTAAGGCCGTGGCTGGCACCTGTTGTCCATCCACATGCAGGGCCACAAAATTGATGCCGAAATGTTGAAAGTCAAACGGATTCTCTGGGTAGGCTCCGCTGAAACTGGTATTTTCCACACAGGCCAGGATCAATCGCTTGGGTAGTTCCCCCAGGAACAGGTTTTCTTTGTTGGCGCCCATATTTCCAGCAGGCACAGAGAACACTTTGGTTTGTACACGTCGGATAGGGTACTGGGCTGGTTTTGTTTCCAAGGCTTTCATGTGTCCCAATTGAACGGCTGGATTCGGTTTCACTTTTCGGACATACAGCACTGCCTCTTGGATGACAATCTTATAGTCCGCTGCATGCCCGTCTACGTTAGTGGCCATCAAGGCGAAGGTCGGAGGCGCCCGTATCAGTCGGATTTTGATGGGGATCTTGTTCAAGAGGTACCGGTCTTGCATGAACATGTCTGTGTGCAATCGACCCATCATATCCACCGAGGCACTGTTCGCAGTGAAAGCCTTCCGTTTGTTATATCCCACATTGTCCACCGTGTCCATCTGCTCGGGTGTGTCCTGGTAGAATAAACCGGCTGTCAGCTGAGACTTTTTAGCCTCTCGGCCATACGACAACAGTGTCTCGATGTAGGCTAGGTACGGGTACGTGTTGGTGGAGTCACTGATGAGTTTGTCGCTGAGAAAAATATCCACCTGTTGAAACATCGAGTGCAGCCAGAGATTCGTCGGGCCCACCGTTGCAGCTTGGACGATTCTGGTGCCATCCCCACTGACCACCTTGGCTTTCACATACAAGTATGCATGGGCTAAATCCACATAGGCCGTATCCGCATTACTGATGATGAACTCGATGGGCCCGGTTTCGTTGATGCTGGAGAGCGGGAGATGCTCCACCCATAATCCTTGTTCGGCACTGGTCTGTGTGGGCGGCACGGTCCACAAATCAAATTCACTGTTGGTGGAGGGACAGGACTCTGCGTGGATCAAGGACATGGTTAAGAAAAGATATCCTGTGTCTTCGATGTGCGTCGTCGCTGGGTCGGTCGTCGACTGGTGCGTGGTCTCGGTGGGGCAGCTCTTTTATTCCCTACGGTGCGCTGTGCTTTGGCCACCAAGACGCCTCCCGCTTCTTTGGCCCGACGTTTCAAGGCTTCTTTGGGTGCCGTACCCCCCAAGACATCACCGGCCACTTGCAGTCCACTGCGTACCGCTTGTTTACCCATTGCTTTCACCCCACGCGTCACCAAGGGCAGGAACGTTTTGACGATGCTGCCGAGTATGCTCCCTAGCCCATGTCCTCGTTGCATGCGTGCACCGCTAAAGACCGGAAAGCCACCCCCGGCCTGTTGGGCATAATAGTCCATATAGCTGCGTGCATCGCACTCGTAATGTACTTTCATTATGCAAAGTGGGGAGCACGTGCTTGTCGAAAATGAAGTGTCAGCACCACTTTCCCGCGTTCGAATGCCACCGGTCGTCCGGTGTCATCTCTTATAGTAGAGCAAGTAGAGCATGTGGGTGAAACTGTGGGTGACTTGATCTCCATACGTCTTTTTAATGGGGACTACCCGTAACAGAGGTGTGTTGATATCGCCCACGATGTGGTTGTCCACCACGTCCGAGTAGACGTAGAGTCCGTACATACCCGACTTCATATCCATCGGGATCTCGCCATGGTGTTCGGTGGGACCAGCGAACGTCTTTAGATCGAAACCCAGCATTTGCTGTAGGATAGGACTCAGTACGACACTCGCCTTGCCGGTGACGATAAGCTGTGCCTTGTCGTTGTGTGCGTTGTAATCGAAGTCCACGTGATTCTTGAAGGGAAAGGATTTGATGGATTTTGAAGTATTCGTGACCTCCCGTAGAGCCTTATAATGCAACAGTCTTGTCAGCCCACCCATGAACTCCTTGGGGGTATCGTATTGGCCTTCGGGCAGGGTGAGTCGGGTGTTTTTGCCTTCGTAGGTCACCTCGTACCACACTTCATTGGCTCGCACGTTGTACCATGAGTAAGGGTACTGAATATCCACCAGTCCACATTCCCACCGGCCAGGTAAATGTAACGGTTGTGGTAATTGAGTCACATACTTGGCCACGGTGTTGTCAGGAAACACATCCAGCGAACTGTTACTGGGTAGGGTGAGGTAAAACATGACGACTGAGCTGTCCTGCTGCTGCTGTTGGTTTTAATAGGTGTTCCAGGCCTTGGGCGGTTGTGTCCGGCGTCGTGTTCGTCGCGTTGACTTGCTACGTGTCACGGCTCTGGAGATGTGGGGTGTCCTGATCGAGGGTGATTTTTTAAACGTTTGAAAAGAAGGTGCCCGTTGTGGTGGTGGTGGAGTTTTGGGGGGTGACTCCTGTTCTCAGTCGGCTACCCAAGAAGGTAGTGGGCCACTCGGCGATTGCTGGGTTCGCTGCATAAAGGCCCAGCGCTGGGGGTTCCCCACCAATTCCTGTGGTACATGCATGTCTTTCAAGCCTTGAGCGAAGACCTCCCATCCTCGAGGATCCGTGTGCGACCTGCGTTGACGCATCAGATCATTCACTAAATCCGTCATGTGGGTTTCCCGGGACCACCTAATTCTGTACCAGGAGTTCGCCTTTATCATTCCAAGTCATGTTAGGATTCTGTTTCATACGTTGTAATACCAGGCCAGCTTGTTTCTTGAACGAGGCAGGTACACTCTTCAGGACTTCGTCTTCCACCCACTATGGGGCTGTGGGTGGTACCCCTGGTAATGGCGGCTGTTGGAGCGGTGCTGAGGTCGGCGGCGTGTCACGTGGTGGTGGTGGTGGTGGTGGGGTAGAGAGGGTTTTGTATTGGTCCATGTACGTCATGTACCGTTGAAGCGTCTCATTGTACCGTTGTACTTCTCACTGTCGCTTAACCCCGGTCTCTGTAAGATCTGTTGCATCTCTCCATCGAGGGTGTTTATGGTCTTCACCGTAGGTGGGACAGGGTAGGGCGATTGGAGGTTTTGAAGGAATCGTGGTTCGACGAGGACCATTTTTTTTCGTGTGGTTCATTGTCGGCCGAAGAGTCCACCCAATACTGGACCCAACACGGAAGCGGCCAACGGTGCTAAGATGGCCCCGAGAAAGCCGCCTTTCTGTAACACCTTTTTCTTTTGTGTTTGAGGGACCCGCTTCTGGACTAGGGTTCGGAGACCTGTCTTATGCTTGGCCAACTTGGTCTTCTGAACCGGAGTGAGTGGTACGTTGGCTTTTAACAGGTTGTACCCGATCTCGCACAGACAGCGTACAAGGTCAGGGTCCGCACCGCGTACAATGGTTCGGACCAACTCGGGTGGGGCCGTCTTCAATACACGGAGCGTGGGAGCGTGCTTCCGTACTCGCGCAGACATCATGTGCAACTAATGCCAGAACCCACAACTCTGCTCTTTTTATCTATCTCAGAGACAAAGTCAACCCTGCTGTGGTATTCATTCTTTTTATTATCTCCATCATCAAACACACACACATCCCAGCTGGGGGCGCCACTGTGGGTGTGTTTACATTATTTTTGCAAGTACACGTGGTGGGTCTCTCCGGGAAAGATGCCGGTCCGTAGTCGAAGATGGTCGGGGGTGGCTTGCTTGAGGTCGAAGAGCATATACCCGTGCTGAGGGGTTGCCGCATCTTTAAAGGCTTCCAACGCAAACGGTGTGCGGCCGGGATATATCTGTCTCGCCAGGTGCAGCAGTTGAGTGGTATCTCTCGGGTTTTTGAAGACCACCAGGTAGTGGGCATTTAAGCTGATGTTCCGATGTTCTTTGTTTTTACTGAACAGATTCTGCACAATGTAGATGATGCTGAGCCGTCGATGGTGGCTGCCTTTGGTAAAGAGTTGGGTGACCCGCGCATCCGTCTCCGCCATGAGATCATCCAGAACCACCAAGGTGTCGGGTTCCAAATCGGCCAGGTTGGGTAGGCCTTCCACGAACGTGATGTGGGGCATTGCTGCATACGCTGCCTGCCATTCTCCGTAACACCACACGACTCGGGCAATGGGTGGGGTGATCATGCTGTCGGCGTGTTGAAGGAGCTTCCTGACGAAGTGCCTTTTGCCGGAACCCGTGGGTCCTGCGATGAGACACGTGAAGGGATGCTGCCAACGGGGGTCCATGGTTCGAGGTGTATCCGTTGTCGTGGTAACCCGCTCTTGTAAATTTGGTACGAGTGAGCTGGAGTGGTGGTGGGTACAACGTCGGTCGTCGTTGTCTGTACACTGTCAGGGATGATGATGGGGGTGGGTACAACGTCGGTGGTCGTTGTCTGTTCACTGTGAGGGATGAAATCCGGTGGGTCTTGAGACGTAGTGGGTGTTCTTGGTGTAGGTGTAGGGCTTGGTGTGGAGCTCGACGTGGCTTGTACACGGGTTGTGGTGGTGGTGACTGGGCTCGATACGGGGTTGACTGGTGCTCTCTGTAGACCGGTTTCGCTGGTGGCTGGTGTTCTCAGTTGGTTAAGTAACGTGCTGACATAGGCTACGTCGTAAAACACACCTCCGTACAACACACTCAGCAGGGTTAGCACTATCACCACAAAACCCACTTGCGCTTTGCGCGTTTTGGGAGACGCTGTCTTCAGAGGCAGCTGCTGTTTATCCATAGCACTGTGATCGGACGTGGAATGAAGGATGACGGCAGTGGTGTCTGGCTTTATAGTCGTTTCACCTGGTTGGCAGCGACCCAGGAATTGAAGGAACTGGGCCAACCTTGCCATTTCACGAAATGAAACAGTTTGCCACTTCGACGTTCCGTTTTCAAAATCTGCTCCACCGTGTAGTAGTCTTGCTGTGTTTTTACGACAGGCTGTAATTCCGTCTCGTAAAACGTCCCTAGCAACGTTCCCCTTGAAGATCTTCCAGTTCATAGACTCGCCGCTGTCGGGGTAGGCGCCGTTTAATCAGGAAGTGCTCATCGCTCCAGTTGGGCAAGTAACTTTTCTCGAACTTGCCCTTGACTTTACTGATCCGTACAGGGTCCCCGACCTTGTACACCGCCTTCGTCGTTCGCTGCGATGGCCTGGGGTACAAGACACGCCGGACTTGGGCTTCATTGCGTTGGGTCACGGTAATGGGGGCTCTCTCTATACTTCGATGATAGGCTCGATTGTAACCCCTCACCAGTTTCGGGAGAACATCGATGTACCGCCTTGTATTCTTATAGGTGAAATATTTATACATGCGGCCTTTGAATGTCCTGTTGAACCTTTCCACCACGGAAGCCTTGGTCTCGTTGTACGTATGGAAGAAAAACACCTTCTGGGCTTCAGAAACTGTTGGAACGGTCTGTTGAGGAATTCCGTGCCTTCGTCGGTTTGCAAATACAAAGGTTTGCGCCCGGTCTTGAAGATATCTTTGAACGCCGCTATGAGATTCGCCCCCGTTTTCGTCCGGATGGGTACCACCCACGCATACTTGGATAGGATATCGATGCACGTCAAGATATACCGATTCCCATCGTTGTGT
Organism: Hanleya hanleyi; assembly: GCA_036873755.1. Taxonomy (NCBI): domain Eukaryota; kingdom Metazoa; phylum Mollusca; class Polyplacophora; order Lepidopleurida; family Hanleyidae; genus Hanleya; species Hanleya hanleyi. The sequence goes on from JAVTVY010054090.1 coordinate 25,723, forward strand.
TTGTCAAAGGCGCTCATATCGACCAAATCCTCTTGCCACTGGGCATCTATTCCTCCCACGATGACCCGGTTCCGTAGAAAATGGCGACGGACAGCTCGATGTAAGGTATAGGTGTCTTGTTTTCTTAACCCTACCTGGCCTGGGGGGGCCATTATGGCCCCCCCCTACCAAACTTTCTGCACAATCTCCGGAACGGCAAAAAATGGAGAGCTGAAACCCCGTGACTTTATCGTTTGTCTTATTGGGGTCATTTTGAGCCTATTTTCATAACCCCCCGAGCAGAGCATCATGGGTAAATTCAAGATGGCGGCCACGTGGTGTACCAGAAAAGTGATGTTTTTGTCATATTTCTTCAAAATTTCTGCTTTTCCGCAATGAAAAGTGGACAAAAACTATTTTATTTCATGTCACATTAATATTTGCTAATTTTTCATGCAGTTTTTGTGGAGAAATTGCAAAAATAAAAAATTCGGAAAATCTGACCGAAAAATCGACCAAAAAATGCCGTTTTTCAAAATGGCGTCACTGTGACGTCATCAAAGAGGCCATCTTGGATTTTTTTACATTTTCTGGTAGAGCTTAACCCAAGGGTATAGTGTAATAAGTTTCAGCCCCCTAGCTCAAGGGGTAAGAAAAATAATTAGGGGGGCCATTTCGCCCCCCCCCCAGGCCTGGACAGGTCCCAAAAAGCCCAGGCCAGATAGTGTTAGCCAATCTCGGACTTGGGCACGTTGTATCCGTTGGGGTTTGGCCGCTCGATAGAGAGCCGACAATGCACTATAGGCCGCCGGACTGTCGGGACTGTAGTATTTATAACGGGTATATCTTGGGCCGGAGTTTCTTTCTGATTTTCTTCGTGGGCTTCCACAGTGTCCATGGTAAATGACCAGTCCAACTCGTCTGATGACCGCTTGATAAGCACTTCATCCACATCTACCACGGCATCCAATGCAGACCATAGATCAGGGTGAAGGGTAAAATGCACTGTACCCCCATCTAGCCGAGCCAATTGAGCAAAGAAAGGACCGCGTCGGATGTACACATCGTGACACAAGTGGATGAGATCGCCGTCCAGTTCACCAGACAACACTCGTTTGAATTTGGTCCAGCCCTCTCGGGACAGACGAATGTGAGCCGGGCACGGTAGTGTAGGGTCCGCATCACAGATATCTTCCACCTCCTCCATGATATCGACCTTATCCGCATACAGGTGCAGGAAAACCTCGGGGGTCAAGCTGAGATACGCCAGTATTATATGCTCCGCCATGGTCAGTACGTGAATGGTACCAGAGTTGACTGTCTCCCGTATTTATAGGGACAACCCCGTGAGATCAAAGGATCAGGTTGTCATGTCACTGGGCTGATTGAGTCTAGCCGGGTAATCAATGGCATCGTCGTCGGGTTCATGGCTAGACAGTTGTTCATTGGGTTCTGCCGCCGCTTCTCTCAGGGCACGAGCCCACTCCAACTGGTGTGATGACCGCTCGTCCGGTGTAAACAGCTGGTCCACAATAGGCACCACTTTCTCCAAGGCTGTCCTCAGATCGGGGACTAGGGTGAAGCCTCGCGTAGGGTCTTGGTAGCGGCCCAGGCGTGGGAAGAAGGGTCCACGGTATACGTAGATGGCATTGTCTATGTGGATGAGGTTTCCGTCGAGTTCGCCGCTCAACACCCGTTTAAATTTGGTCCAGCCGTCACGGTGTAGCGTAACCGTATTCGATACGGTCTCAGCGCGCGACCAGCAAACATCTCCACGGTCTTCCACGAGGGTGACTTTATCTTCATAGACGTGTAACCCCACCTGGAGTGTAAGGGGCAGGATGGCTCGTAGGACGGGTGACATGCTTGATCCAATGACGATCGGTGAATGACACACACTGTGTCTGACCCTCGTATTTATAGTCCCACTGTCAATACCACAGCGCCAGGGTCAATAGGGCACAGACTAGTGTGAGGCCAACCAGCCGGCGCTGGTTCCGGCGTGAGCGCTCCTGGTCCATAGCCCGAGCATCAAGGATGGCTGTCATAGTCCAGTAGTGGTGAGTGATGGCACACCCCTCCATCGAGTGCACTCTGTCGAGGACCGCTTCTGTGAACTCGTTCAGGATCTGGCGTCGCCCCTCGTTGTCGTCGCCATCTGCAAACATGGACCGGACCACTGCTCGGTAACCCGTGATTGAATTCACCACGGTGGCATGCTGTAAAATGCGAGTCGCATAGGGCTGGATCTCCGTCATGGCTCTGCAACAGTAGAAATGAAAGTGTAGGATCCAGAGAGACGTGTTTTATAGACCAGGTCACACATGCGCGCCTAGACGTCGGGTGTAGTGCGTGATACGTACTATTCTGATGGGTTAGTCCAAAAATGAGATCCGGGGAGTACCGGAGAGTGGCGGAGATGCCCGAAAACATCCGGAGAAGATCGAAGATACCTACGGAAATGGCCGAAAACACCCGAATCTCACGAAAAAAAGAGAATATAAAAATGGGAATGTTTAGGTGTTTGGTACATTCATCGGCTTGCCGAACGGAGCTATCTCCCCTGCCTGCCTGACCAGCCTTCCTGTCTCGACTTGGAGGTGCTTGAAGTGAGTGTGCTAAAAATAGATCACCAGCCAGTGTGCTATAAAAGGAAACCGGCCTGGCCGTTTCATCAGACACTGTCAATCACCAAGATGTTCATTTGTACTACTTGCCAGAAGCTGTTTACTCGCCCAGAAGATTTGCGACGACACGAGTCCTCCATCCACAACGGCGGACGGTATACTTGTATAACCTGCACACGGTCATTTAATCGGGAAGATGCTTTACTGCGCCATGAACGTTCAATTCATGGGCCACCCAAGCGTCCATGCGAGGATTGTGGTCGGCTTTTCAAACTCACCAGTCAGTTGCTGCGACACCAACGTTTGATTCATGCTCATGAGCATGAACGACAACCTCCTACTGAAGAGGAGCCACGGAAGGTCAGACCCAGTGAAGATAAGCCCGGGGAGACGAACGCCACTGGTGATACGATGACGGAGAACCCGCCTATACCCACAGTTCTGAAGATCCTGAATATCCAGCTGGACCCCAGCGTTACGGTTTCGAGTCCTGACAACATCGAACATTTTCTGGTGGAGCCCATAAATGTTCCTAGCGATCTCTTACAGGACAACCATCCAATCAGTGACATCGATTGGCGCCATTGGTCCATGACACGGTACTGTTTCCACCCTCAAGATATCTACAATTTCCCACTGACCAACCGCACCTGTCTACGCAGCTACGTGGAAGCCATCTTCAACGATCAAACTACGGCCTTTAAATTGAATGTCGCTTTCGGGTACATCTTACGTCACAAAAAGACGGACCAGTTACAGTATTATTATCCCAGTGCCAACAACCATGTGTTTGACCAGCCGGTCACCATAATTAACCGGGGGTCACTAGAGACGATGCTGGAGATACTGGACACCGTGGATGCCTTGAGATGGGCGCATCGTCAACGCCCCAACATTCAATGGGTGGTAGAAAGGGTAACCAATGTCACGTTTTTCCTTACCAAGCTGACCGATCACCCCCATCGCTTGAATGCGTCACCCGTGCACTGATGAATATCATGCCGTACACACACTCTATGTCTACATGCTGCTCGCTGACTTGAGCTCAGTAAACACTTGTACCTAATGTGACAATGTGTTAAATAATAAAACATGGTGTTTGATATTTCAATTTGTTTTTGCTGTGAACATACTAAACATACCCAGGGCGGCTCCCCCAGCCTGGGTATGATGTAACATTGGGGGTAATAAACTATATAAATATTGCTAAACTTGTTGTTTTTTTCACGACAACCGCTATCCGATTGCATAATACAGATCCGACATTCATCCGCGTGATGACGCGCGCGCGCGCTGGGGGCCGAGGCGGGCCTGGCCGGGAAAAACAAAACCCGGAGGTTGAACATACGGACGTCTAAGGGGAAACATTGGAACTCTTCTATGTTTGGAGGTAGTTTTAGTGAAAAACCCGGAAGTGACGTCACAACCCCCACGTGACCTGCGCAGCAGAATGGAAACGACACCCTAGTGTAACTCCCTCACCTAGGCTTCACATGGATATCTCACTCGATCCCATCGACCCACTAGGGGCCCACCTACACCCCAACACGTCTATTTCTATACTACGGCCAGACTGCGCGTGCGCAGAATGCCGATAGTTCAACCCCACCCCCAGCCCATCAGATGCCCCTTCACGAATGCTTCACTTTGATACCTCACTCGACCCCATTGGACCATTCGTGGCTCCCCTAGCTCCAACACGTCTAGCGGGACCCATACAGGGTCCAGTTTTCGACACTAGGTGACCCCATCCCGACAAAAATGGCCAGTTTTCGACACCGGATGTGCCGCCATCTTGAACATACGTGCTGCCATCTTGGATATGTCCCATAATGCACCGGGTCAAAATACTCGCTTCTGATTGGACGAGAGCTCCGTGGCGGATTTGAAATACTCGCTTCTGATTGGACGAGAGCTCCGCATTGCATCTGCGCATGCGCAGAATGGCTACCGCACACCCAACCCATTAGATGCCCCTTCA
>JAVTVY010054091.1:0-31109 GCA_036873755.1 Hanleya hanleyi
TGAACAACAAGATCTTTACGAAACCAAGAACTTGACAGCAACAGCTGAAGAGGTCATTAAATTTTATTCTGACCGACGAAAACAGGCGAGTGGTGAACCACTCGCAATTTTTTTATTTCAGGCGAGCAAGAGATGCGCGCGAGTGATCGCTCGCTTCTCCTTGAGAGCCCTGGTAAAGTGTTCGTGTTATTAGCGGTGCATGCGCATTGCAACGTTTCTTGCATTTATGTCATTTTCAACATTTGAACGTGATAGGAAGATAGTGACATGACGTGATGCTATTTACGTGCACTTGCGCTGCAGGAATGAGCCAGATACTTTGTGTCGGGGGAGAGAAGTATATTTGACATGTTTACAACCCGTTAAATGCCATAGTCAATTGTACATTTTGTCATGTTTGGCCATGAAGAAAAGGACGATACTGATGTCTGTCCTAGGGAGGAGTCGTGGCTACACACACTAAGTTGCATATATGTGGCTATGCTTTCCATGACAGAATGTAGCTAAGATTCATAGTGTCTCCCTTCCCTCACCGCTATGCCGACGACGAATACATTTCCCTGGTGGTAACTCGAACATCTCCATGGCGCACTTATTATTACCTTTGCGCCCTATTGGACCTTCATTAACTTGAGAAAATGGGCTGCCATGAATAACAGGTATGAGAGCAAACCAAAAGGAGTCAAGCGAGACATATAACAGACTGTTCCTTATTCAGTACTAAAACGGGTGACATTTCACTTCCTGGATTTACCGCATACCCATTTCTCCCTCGGGCACTGAAGAGCGGTATGCAGGGGAGAAGAGCAGGGACTATCAAACACAAACCAGATGACGTCATAGTTCTTCTAGGTAAAACAAGCGCATGTGCGAAGCGTATGCGAAGAATTAATAGGCTTTAAAGACCGTCTCTTGTAGAGTGATTCGGTGGCCGAGTGGGTTAGAGAGGTCGGCTGTCGGCACGAGGATCGGGTGTTCGAGCCCCACTGAGAACAGTCTGTAGTAGCAGTTGGTTAGCTGGAGATGGAGTGCTATCATAGCTCTGAATAAAAATACAGAAATGGCAGACGAGCTGGCCCTTCGTTGGTCAGGCCTTGCATTCTAGAAATAAGACGGGGCTGATCAATAGGCCCCGTCTTGCAGGGTCACGGGGCTGATTTTTGGCCATCGGGGCTGATTTCAAATTTCACCACACGACAATGTATTATTGGTCATATTATATCAACCAAACCTTTGTTTGGAAATAAATTTTATTTTGATGTCCAGTACTCCTGTCCCATATACAATGCTCTACAAAGTATTCTTGATTGTACAACATTCCCACCCACTTGAACATATTCTCCCAGGACATATATCCCCCCCCCCCCACATATTCCCCCATATTTTCAGATATTCAAAAGATCTTATCACCAGCAAGAGCCCAAGGGCTTCAATATACGCCTGTTTATCTGGAATTACATTGGTCCAAATTTCAAGGTTGTTTAATAGCCTTGTTTTAATAGCCTTGTGCGTCTGAGAATGTAACATATATCACATCTTATAGTGAATGATAAACTAACATAAGTTCAACTCTTGGTAACTAGTTAACCTTGAAGCAAGAGCTGGGAGCTCACATATCCCACACTGAAATCGACAATAGTCAAACACATGAAAATAGTACTTTCCCTGCAAATGTTTCTCATGAATGAAAAAGTGATGAAGTAAACCTATGTTCTTGAGTTTATAAACAGGTATGAAGTTCATAAAGGACCCCCTCCCTGTTAAATTAGTAAATGTATGGTTTTTATTTCACAACAGTTTAACTGAATGTAGCTGTTTCAAACATGGGAGACAACTCCACAGGACAATACCATATACATGTACATGTAGGGGAGAGAATATTCTAACCTAACACATAAGAGTCAGATAAACTTGATTCAGTTTTGGGAGACTGTGACCTTGACCTGTGACAAATTGATCTAAAAATTTATGGTTCCCCTTTGCCATGTGAGTAAGACATACCGGTACTCAAAGTTTGGTAGCAATCCATACCTTGAAACTGGAGATATCGCATGGACAGAAGGCAACATCGCATTACATGACCTCATCTTCAACAGGCATACGAAAATGTGACTTTTAATGATTTGTTGATTTTGGGGTCACCATGACCTTGACCATTGACCCACATTTTGGTATGTAACACATGTCCCTCTAATGTATCTACTGGCAAAAAAAGTTATTTTTAATGATTTCCTGATGTTGGGGTCACAGTGATCTTCACCTTTGACCTTGACCTAACTTCTGGTACAAGACACATCGTCTTCCCTCAATGTATCAATGGACACAAAAAAAATCATGATTTTTATGAATTTCATGATTTTGGGGCTCTCAGTGACCTTGACATTCAGCCTTGACCTACATTTTGGTACGTGACACAACATGTTCCCCTAATGTATCTACTGACACAAAAAAAGTAATTTTCAATGATTTTTTTTATTATGGAGTCACAGTGACCTGGACTATTGACCTTGCCCTAAATTTTGATACATGACAAACAGTCTCCACGAAAAATCATGATTTTTAACAATTTCATGATTTTGGTGTCACAGTGACCTTGACCTACATTTTGGTATGTGACACATCGTGTCCCCCTAATTTATCTACTGACACAAAAAGATGTCATTTTTAATAATTTCCTGATTTTGGGGTCACTGACCTTTGACCTTAACCTAATTTTTGGTATGCGACACTTCATTTCCGCCTGTTGAATCCAATCACAAAAAATTTGTAATTTTTAATGATTTGCTGTTTTTTAGGTGACACTGACCTTTGACCTTGATTCTGGGGTCACAGTGACCTTGACTATTGGCCTGGATCTAAATTTTGGTATATGACAAAACCACTCCCGTAATTTCCCAATGGACTCAAAAAATCATGATTTTTAACAATTTTTACAATTTCGGGGTCACAGTAACCTTGACCTTTGACCTTGACCTACATTTTGATATGTGACACAATTTCCTGACCTTGACCTTGTGACCTTTGACCTTGACCTATTTCTTGATATGTGACACTTCATTTCCCCCTATTGAATCCACTCACAAAAAATTAGAAATTTTTGATGATTTCCTGATTTTTCGGTCACACTGACCTTTGACCTCTGACCTCGACCTACATTTGGTATGTAACGTATCGCTCCCCCCAAGGGCATCCACTCACCAAAAATTAGAACTGTAGGAAGAAAACTGTCAATGATCAATGATTTCCTGATTTTAGCCAAAAGTGACCTTTGACCTCTGACCTCGACCTTAATTTTGGTACGCGACACATCGTCTCCACCTAGCGCATGCACTCACGAAAAATTGCGACTTTGGATAGAAAACGTTCACAGATATAGACCGGACACGAAAACACTTCAGTGATTTCCTGTTCTTTAGGCCAGTGACCTTTGACCTCTGACCTCGACCTTGAGTTTGGTACGCGACACATCGTCTTCCTGTGGGGTATCCACTCACCAAAAATTGGAACTGTAAACAGAAAACTGTTCCAGATATAGACCGGACACGACGGACGGACAGACGGACACATGGACGGAAACCGCCATCACATAATACGTCCGCCTTTTGGCGGGCGTATAAAAAGATAAAGGGAGAGGGGGGGGGGGGGAATGAATACCCTCCATGTTGGTATTTTTGCAAATATCCAGCAAATCTTGATATTTCAACGACTTCTGCTGAAACCAGTTATTACTGATATTGTAGAAATAATAATTGCCAATAATGTGTTTTGACTGCTGTTTTCAATTACCACCAAAACGAGTATCATTTTAATTTATTAACTTGATATGCAAAACAATATATTCCAAGGATTTCCCTCCAGGAATGATGAAATTTCCCTGTAGAATTTCAAGGATTTTTAGTGAAAAATACAAAATTCCATGTGGAATTCCAGTGCACTTGTTTTCTGGAAAAGTCCGAAGAAAAAAATTGACATATACAATATACAATATAGACTCATGAAAACTATAAAACAAAGTACATGTGCATAAAAAAAAACCTGTCTTTACTCATACCGTCTTTTCATCTTATTGTACAACTTTAATCTCTGCCTTCTCATCTCTCTATATCATGTATATAGAATATTGTATTATTGGTTATGTATTAATATCTTTTCTCGAGGGCCTCCGGGAAGAACAGTTTTGTAACTGACAGAGTCACCCTCATTAAATAAAGCTATATATATAAAAAGAAATGGGAAATTAATTTGATCATCATGGAGATCTGTACCAGTGCCTATCTGGAGCAATTTGAGAAACGAGACGGGATAATACAACGATTTGAACACGCCATTTCTCGAAAAACGAAGAATTATTACTTGCTTGAATCTTGGGGGTTTATTGCAATGCCTTCATAATAAAACAGTCGGGAAATTTTGGATTTTTTAGCGGAGAAATGGTACCGGTCGGTTAGACTTTGACATCGACTTTGACTGTGTCGTCGTCGATTTCACTGAAAACGAACACCACTTGCCGTGTCCGCGAAACACTGCTTCAACAAACGCCATTTCAAGCCATAAAATCAGTACATTTCTTTCGAAGTTGATGGAGAATATGTTTAAAATTGTCCTGATAAACATGATCAGTTCGACTGAACCGTAATCACACTGCTGATTTCTCGATTCCCGACATAGAAGTAGGTGCTTTATTTGCTGAAAAGATCGTCAACCGGCCGCCATGCCATGCTGCTCTACAGTCACGTCACACTTTCGGCATGCTGACAGTGGGCGCGCCGCTTTACGGTTGTTGTTGTTGTTGTAAAACGCAGTATTCGTTGTGATTTCGTTGGAATTTGCTGATAAAATTATTAGACTCGCACGATTTATTGAGACTCGGTCGGGTAACCGGGAACTAGACATATTTTTTTTCTTGGCCCAAGCACAGATCGTCAAGACAGAAGACACAGTACTAGGATTAGATTTATTCCACGAAGATATGGGAATATACTCACTGGAGTGATTTGACGGGGCCGATGAAAAATCCCCGTGAAAAGTGCTCACGGGGTCGATCACGGGGCCGGCCCCGTCAAAATGCAAGGCCTGATATATTAATTACACACGTTAAAATTATCCCTATGGAGCCTCAAAATCACCTGAAATCGAGGGTCTAGAAGATGGCCATTTCCGTCATTATTGACCCCGTGTATACAGGGGATGATAATCACAACATCGATTATTGTATTTTTATTAATGGCGGCCCATTTTCTCAAGTTAATGAAGGTCCAATAGGGCGCAAAGGTAATAATAAGTGCGCCATGGAGATGTTCGAGTTACCACCAGGGAAATGGAATCCAGGGCATTTCCCCCAGTGGACATTTCCTCCAGCGGACATTTCCCCCATGGACATTTCCCCCAGTGGGCATTTCCCCCAGTGGACATTTCCCCCACCCTATATTTTTAGGTTATTTTGAACATAGTTTTGAAATAATTTGGCAAAAACACAATTTAAAAAAAAATATTTTGGTATTTTCTATAAAAAGGATATAAGGATTTCCACATATGTTTTTTTACGATAAATGAGTCAAATAGTGATAAGATATTATACATACGAGAAAGCACGAGAAAGCACATTATATAAAAAATAAAATATGTATTTTTAAACAATATAATTTTGTTCTATATTTTACCTCAGTTTTCACTTTATTTCAATTTTATTCTCATCAAATGGCTTCGTGACACCGACCTACGAGCAGTTAATGTTATGCTATATACCATGTACACATCTTTTATATTGTTTTAAAATGTGCTATAAGACTGTATAATACTGATATATACTGTGTATATGTATAATATCTTATCACTATGTGACTCATTTATCGTAAAAAAACATATGTGGAAATCCTTATATCCTTTTTATAGAAAATAAAAAATTATTCAAAAACTATGTTCAAAATAGCCCCAACTGGGACCTAACGATACTGTCATTAGGTCCCACGTACATCCTAGCCACCATCGTAATGTAGAAGCCCGAATCGTATAAACAATTATTTAGTTGCTCCTTACCATGCATTTTCCGATAAAACGTATCATGAACTAGTCCGAATCGTCCGAACGGCCAACATCTGTTGTTTTTTGGAGTGGGTTTCGCCCACAGGGGCTTGTAGCTGGTCGGTTATTAATTATGATATTAATATTTATATATACTCTCCTCCTACATAGAGTAGGAGGAGTGTATATATAAATATTAATATCATAATTAATAACCGACCAGCTACAAGCCCCTGTGGTTTCGCCGCCTTTTGTACCAGTCCCCCCTTGAATATATGATCAGCTCCGCCATGTTTGTTTTCACGCTGGAGTGTCGACTGCGCAAAAGGTGGCGTGTATGGTGTTTATTGCGGCCACCGTTTGCGCAGTCGACACTCCAGCGTGGAAACAAACATGGCGGAGCTGTTTGAAATTTTCAGCAGCGTCTGGTACAAAAGGCGGCGAAACCCACTCCAAAAGACAACAGATGTTGGCCATTCGGACGATTCGGACTAGTTCATGATACGTTTTATCGGAAAAGGCATGGTAAGGAGCAACTAAATCATTGTTTATACGATTCGGGCTTCTACATTACGATGGTGGCTAGGATGTACGTGGGACCTAATGATTGACAGTATCATTAGGTCCCAGTTGGGGCTATGTTCAAAATAACATAAAAATATAGGCAGGGGTCGAAAAGTCCGCCTGTCCACCTGTCGTCGACAGGTAATATTTCCTTGTGACAGGCAGAACATAAAACTACCTGTCGCAAGTGACAGGTAGAAAAAAACTTCTACAAACTGTTTTATCAGTTCCTTAAATCATTACGATGTTCAAGAAATCAAGAAAACACCGAAATTCAAGTAAAAAATAAACGTAATGGTTCGCCGACATTCGTTCTCCACTTTATTACGATATCTGTGTGAAGAACATCAAGGGAGATAAGTTGTCCAAGCATGTGATCTCAGACTCTATGACTGTCGAACGCCCGTTTATTACTTATATATCTTGGGAAAATTGAGGGTTCCCGATATTGCTAGCTTGTCTACGTCATGTCCGTGGCGGGAAGCACTGGACATGCTGGAAGAGACCAGCAATCATATCTCTGAAATAAAATTTACTTCCTTAACTTTTGAAATGGATCATTTCCTCAAACGGAATAATGTGGAGCAAACTAATAAATTGGGCGGCTTGCTGACCAGCCGTGACTGTGCCACTGACACCGGCACTGGCTGATCAGCTGATTGAACAATGACTGAGAGGGAACGGGATTTTCAGCTGCATATCGGAGACAATTTTTCTCTGAGAAGTGAAATTTTGCACATTCATCTGAACACGATTTGTGCATTTTTATCCGGAAGTATAGATAGATTTGTTGCTTACGCAGGTCTGTATCCAGGATTTTTTTGCAGGTTCCCATCCCATTCCTAATTCATTATTGAGGGCCCAATTTTCGTTAGTGAATTTCTGCGCAAAGAGCCTGTGATCAGTCACAAAATAGAGGTTTGTTAGCATGAAATTCAATACTGGTACCCAGCTATGCAATCAGATTGATATTGAGGCTCCCAAAAGCTTTTTCTACGAGTATTTCCTTCAGAAATCCTTTCAAATTGAACAAAAACAGTTTTGGGCGCCCATATGTTTTCCGAAACTAAATTGGCTCCAGATGCAGCCCTGTTATGTTTTCATTTGGTAACAAGACAAAGACAAGCTGGGGGCAAGGAGTTGACCAATGTCATTGCTGAATTTTAATATGGGGCTACACGAGGACTTAATTTGCCCCTTGATGCCATCAGATTGAAGAAATCTATCTAGTATAAAATGCAAGGTATTGGAGATTTTCTTTGATTCTGAATCGATTTCCTTGAAATTGCAGGTCAGAAGTTAATGTCAAACACAGAATGCAGTCATGACAGTGTAGCTGCTGTAGAAAGTGGCACATGTACCAGTAATAAATAAACATTTATTTTGGATCACAAGTTCTTGTTTTTTTGATGATATATAGTCGATCACTGCTCGTCTTTAGCCACACATGTATGTCAAAGTTACATTGTTCAGGCTGGTGTTCTACACGAACACAAAATAATGTTTAACACAAAACGTAAGCTTATCAGTGAAAGGTACATTTATGTACATTATATTTTACAGTGGGTGACAACAAAATATTTTCGCAATCACTTGATTGACAGCCTCTGAGATAGTTCATCATCATTACAGTTTTAACCATGGAAAAATGAATGACATGGTTTTGTTCAGGTTGCAATTTAATGTGACAGGTAGAAAACGATTCTACCTGTCCAGGGATTCATACACGTCAGTTCTACGTACCGAATTTCGGTTCGTAGATTGAGTTTTAAAACTCGATTTTTCAGTTCAAAACTCAATTTTTTTGAGTAAAAAATCAAAAGTTTTCACCAAAATATTTATACTCAATATGTGTGTTGGAAACTGAATTTTCAAGCTTCGGAAACTGAATTTTCAAGCTTCGTAAATTCGAAATTTCAATACCCGGTTGTCGGGAAATCATCCCATGGTCGCGGAAGCACATGTCAATCTGTCGGCAGCAACAACAACGTCAAGTGCAAACTCCGTCAGCTGCTCTGAATTTACCTCGGACGACTTAGTCTGTTAACGGGATATATTCATCCGAGACTAGTTTATCCGACGTAATTTTAGTTACATCGACGTATATTTCCGTGGAAGAATCCCAAATACTGACGAACCTAATTTCACTGACGAGTCACCATTTTTTTTTGGTTTCGTTTTCGTTCCGTCCAACGCAATTTGTCCAACGCAGGGAGATACACACGATACTTAATAAACACACGTTGTTTTCGTAGAATGCCAATCGTAGTATTTCTTTGTGTATTCTGTGTGGTCTGTCTTGAGAAAATAGTAATACTGTATCATTTTCACTTTGGTTTGATCAACGAAAGCATTGAAACGAAAGTTGACACCAACGTGCAGCGTGCGTTTTGAGAACATGACAAGGGAGTGAACTCCTACGGCGAGAGAGCTGGTCGCTTGCAAGCGTTTTGAAGGGTTTCGTTGTTGGGTTTTTTTCCTTCTTTGTTCTATCAAAATAATATCATCCTCAAGACTCCTATTATTTGTGTAATCCAATACAATCCTCGTGTATATAAATAATATATATTTAATCATCGTTTTATAAACCAGTGTGAGTTTTCATACTGGTGGTCATTTGTATTTTCACAATAACTGGAACTTCACTTATGTCATCACAGGATTTTTATATTTATTAATCCACTGCTTTTGTTAAATGTTTCCATAATTAAATTATTTTTCTGTCAAAGTTAAATTTTGGATAATGGTTTCTTCAAATTTTATTTTGGATCTAAATTAGTAGATAATGGGGTTTTTATGGTATCAATATATTTTTTTTTATAATTACCACCTAACAAGTTGGGCAATCTTTGTATACTGAAATTGGATGTGTGTTTGTATATTATTCAGACAGTCCTGTTTGGAAGTTGGAAAAAGGAATTAAAAGTTCTTTTATGTATTGTTGATTGATTGAGATATAACCGCTTTCAGAGAGGGAAATAGTTGACACTCCTCACTGCATATATATGAGAACTACATGTGCATGCATATATAAATGAAAACCAGTACCGGCAGCATTACAAAGTTTGATATGATTGATACCTGAAGTATTACTCGTATACAACTTGTTCTAACACAATTTGTTCATGTATCCTGGATACCTGAAAACATAATGATGGAAACGAGTACCGTAAACGCAATCAACGACACAAAATGGTTTTAATTACACAAAAGGTTAAAAATACATTAATTGGTAACAGTAGACAAGGTTCACAGAACAACATTTACCCTGGTTTGTAAAAAAAATTAAAAACTCAACATTGGGGGAAAAAATGACCCTGGTTTGTAAAAAATTTATATACTCAATTTGAGGGAGAAAAAATGCTGATAAATTTTATTTTAACTCAATTTGATTGAAAAAAAACTCAATTTTCCACATTTCGGTTCGTAAAATTTGGACTTCTATGAATCCCTGACTGTCACATGTGACAGGTGGAGATTTTCGAACATTTCGACCCCTGTATAGGGTGGGGGAAATGTCCACTGGGGGAAATGCCCACTGGGGGAAATGTCCGCTGGGGGAAATGTCCACTGGGGGAAATGTCCGTACACCAGGTAAATGTATTTGTCGTCGGCATAGCGGTGAGGGAAGGGAGACGCTATGAATCTTAGCTAGACAGAATGTTGTTGTTGTTATTTTGACAAGCTGAGAAATGACCAAGTCTTTCTTCCTAACTATTAATCTCTATCTAAACAATGTAAACATACAAATTAAATTAATGAAGGTGTGATTATGCTGGAATATACAAATTATGAACGTACAGTTTCGTCTAAATTGTCGTTATATCTAACATTTACGCGTTTTCTGATCGCTCATGACTTTTCCCAGGAAGTTGCCCGGGCCAGGAAGAATTGTCATGCGCATTAAAGATAACTATCCATCCGGCCTCTTGTGTATGAATTCCCTAAGTGCCCTTTCGAAAGGTCGCAATTTTAGTTTTACTTTCAAAAGTAAACATCACGGTCTCGTCTTTAGAGCCATTAGGTTTTCGCTCAGATATAAATTAAAGCATTGGAAATTACTAGCAACAACGGGTTTTGAGTTTTTGTCTGGATCTACTTTTGTAGATGCGTCATAATGTAGGCAGTAAACAGACCCACGTGTAGCAGACGGAAAATTGTCATGAATGGTTTTGGGACGTGTGAGAAATCACTTGTCTGGTCAAACATATCAGTCTATTCGGTTTGACACACAGGTAACCAACCTTGAAATGAATCGTTAATGGCAAATCTTTGTTATACAATTCACTCATGCCATACATTCAGTTTGAGAAAGTGGTTCACCGTTCTTGTACAACAACAACAACAACAACATGTTGAACATTTTCGGCCAAGTCAACCTTGCTGCCCCAAAACAAAATTCCATGCATGTCATTGGTCACTGCCTTTCCTTATGTAAACATCTGACAAGGGCTGTCAATGTTATGCATTGCATCATGGGTTGTTTTGGAGCAGCAAGGTTTACTTCATCCTCGCTAAAACCAGGGGTATCTCTATCCTAGATATAGCCCCTGGTACGCTTGGGCAATGTATCACGATCAATGACACACAGCGGCATCCTGCACATATTGACCAATCAGATCACTTAAGCACCGCGACCATGGCGACCGTGACAACAGATTCGAAAACACCATAGCGGGAGTAGTAAAGAATAGGAGCCAAGTACAGCCATAGTATACCCGTGTGTGGAATGAGTCATGAATGAAATTTTCCTCAAATCCTCACAATTGCAACCGTTTATCCTCCCCAAATGATTCTTTACTCCTCCCAATATTGTATAGTTGGAAAACGGTTGCAATTGTGAGGATTTGAGGAAAATTTCATTCATGACTCATTCCACACACGGGTTACTATGGCTCCTATTCTTTACTACTCCCGAAACATAGTTTAAAACAAAATCTATTTGAAGAGAAAATAAACCCATTCATCTCCATTCATCTACCATCAAACATCCAACAAGCCAAGCAAATGTAGAAAACACCGAAGCTTTAAAGGCGGTCTGCGATGTCAGTGTATCCGACCTTACCTTCCCACTGAAGGACTTGAATTGGGTTGAAACGCACGGATTTCTATAAAATTTCACTGGTCTATCCATTAATATTTTATTGTTATGCGTGCTTGGATTAAATATTTTACATTCAGTATCAGCGAATAGTTTAGCAGCGAAAGTAAAACCCAAACGTATTTTACCATCAGCGCAGTTTTTCTAGGTCACGTAACTGGAGTGTTAGCGGAACGTGGTTTGCTATGCAAGTTGGTCAAGGGTTCGCCTTTAGTTTACAAATAGTAACCTTGATGTGGTGAAGATGGGTTTACTTGGGCCAAATTAATCAAACCTGCAAATTCAGGAATGAAACTCTGAAACTGGAAGAAATTTTCTGACACATTTTTTCACCCAAATTTGTGAGACTATTTCCGACCTGCATGAGGGCTTAACGTGCACAAATTCCGTGAGTAAACAGAAATTTATCAGCGTGTCTTTGTAACTCAACTGTAAAATTAAATTTGTGTTACAGTTGTCATGTAATATTCCCAGAAAATAGCCCCGCTGGGTCTAGGTGTCCAATAACAGGGCCTGTCTAATAACCGGGCAGTCATGCTAACCGGTAGGTATTATTGCTTTTTTATGAGCGCAAATCCACCTGATGTCACCCAGATCGAGAGGCGGAAATTTTGCGATAGGACATTTTGATTCAACAGCTAAATGCTACATTGTCAATATCACAAAATTAAATGTCAGTAGGGTTTAGCTTGTTTAACTAGGCTAGTAGTATATAGTTTTACAGGCCTTGTGATTTGAGGCGCGCGATCGCGCACGCGCACCATAACGCGCCTGAAGAGGCACTGAGGTGCGTTCTGAACACGCGCCTTATACTTTATGATCCCCTTCAAAATTTTGCTATGTCAAATTTTGACACGAATCCGCGAATTCATTCCCGTGAAGGTTCACCTGACAGGGCATTCGGGCGAATCTAAACAGATTCACGTAGATTTGAACGTAAAATTAAACATTACCGGTTGAAAACTTACGATTGAGCCCCGTCCGCCGATCGTCAACACACGCTGTCGAAAACTGGGCTCTATATCATCTTATCTATTGCCATGTGCCAGTCCGAGTCTATATGTAAGCTGATCTGTCGAGCGTTTTCATTGGCTCGTTCACGGCAGCCTGCCAATCGCTATCATTGAAACAAGTGTCAAGGGCCAACTTGATTGAAAACGAGATGGTGAAATGGCAACTGACACAGGGCCTAAAAACGTGGAAACAAATTAGAAAAACAGCCCTGTGTCAGTGGGAAAGGAGCCTGAGGGATAACTTTGCATTCCTTTTAACAATGTTGGCAATAAGGTGGTACTGGCCTTTTGCAAAGTGTGACAGAAACACAGCGATCAACCAAACAAAGTGTATAGATAGAGGCAAATAGTAGCCGACGTCAGTTACGGCAAAAACGAAACTAGTTACCTGCTGAAGCCAAACTTGGTTAGACACGTAACAGTGATGGACTTCGCGAGTGTTCGGAAATTGAAACTGATTCAGACATTCCAGATTTCTGAAGGTAAGTGAATGGGTCGAATGATTGGAATGATGAATATGACGATGTAAAAATTGCCATGTGCCAGTCCTAGTCAGTTTTTTTTTTACAATTTGTGGTTTTTCAGAGTTTTATTTCTATTTTGTCAATCTTGTTTTCAGCTTTTGGCTCATTAACTGATTGTGTTAATTTTAATTACAAAAAAAAAATAAAAAATTTAAAACAGTGTTTCTTCATTCTTGATTTTATTATCACCTCAATATCTTTCATAGCTAAACCAGTAAATATTAGTTCCCCCTGGATATCCTGAAACATTGCTGCGAGATGGATTCTCGGCCAGCACACATTTATATCAATTCACACCTTAACGTTTCAAACACCGTATCACACACCTTAAAAAAAATTAGGTGTGCATTTTAGGTGTGCTAACCACACACCTCGCACGATTTTAGGTGTGCTTTAATCACTCGCCAGGGCCCATACAAATCACAAGGCCTGGTTTTAGAGGGTTTCATTTGGGACATGGAGCCTAAAATGACACAAATGAGATTGTAGACTCCATGGTTGGGACTACGCGAAAAGCCATGCTATTGGGTAAAATATTATGGTTGAATGATTCACCTAATTTGAGGTATCAATTTTAGTTTTCGCATATTTATGCAGTAGTTCAGACATCTGTACCAACCACAGAGGGCATGGATCAGTTCACCACATATTTGGCTTTACTATACTGGTCATTTCCAGCAAATTATAATCATGACATGTCAGTTCGATCGTCAGCTTTGATGGGTCTCTGAGGTTTCCGAGTAAACTGAGGTTGGCTCAAACATTTAACTCATTTGATTAAAATGAGGAATTGCATCAAGAAAATGCATTGAAGTATGAAAAACACACAGCAAATAATGAAAATAATTGAAAATATTAAAAATGAGAAGAAAAAAAAAATGGGTGGTAGGTATAATTACATGCGGGCGGCTGACTGGAAACAAAGAATCAAGTGTGGAAGGCCTTACCAATGGTAAGAATTTCTTGACAAAAATGTTTATGGTAATACCATAAACATTTTTGTCGAGAAATTCTGACTACAGTGAGCTGCTCGCCACGACAAGAGAGCGTTCTTGTTTTTCTTCGTAATACGGTTCACTGGAAAACGTTGCATAGGAAATCAATGGTTGCAGTAGATAATCACTGCTCCACATTTAGGGTTTTCCTTAGTAGGTGGAATGTGGCGTTAAACCTTAATTCTCACTCTCTCCTGGGTAGGTGGATTGTTTGTCTGATATAACGAGGAATACTAGAATATAATGCTTTATTGGCACAAGGGTATTCATAAGAGCCCAGCTTCATTTATACAGCAAAATTATCACCAGTAGTGGACTAAAACTTGTCAAATAATGAAATACAAACAACCACACTAGTTGGTTACACAGATCGGCAAAAACCCGGAGTAGCCCCTGCGTGCTTCTGGTCATCCAAACTTAAAAAGTTCAGTTACAGTGATAAAATGATACAGAAATAAATCTAATTGGTTCTTCTTCATTCCGTGGAAGTCTTTGGTCCAGGGATGATTTAATTTTTAACGAAGATTTCAAAAAGCAGTAAAATTGGCCGCTAATTGGTCACACTAGGCTAAACCTGCTTATTAAAAAAACAAATCTCAAGCTTCCACAATACATCCTAGGCTATCTGGTGAGTGCCACTAGGTTGCATGCAGTGTTTCGATATCTTGGTGTGTTTTATTCGCGTGGTTCATACAAAAAAAATTGGATTGATAGAATTGGTATGGAAGGTGATTGATACATAATGTGTGCATTTTTGTGTCTGGAAAGTTATACCGGTACATGTATTCCCACGGAATTTTGACACCTCATGTACTGGTGAATTTCATTTGCAAGTTTTATTCTTTATTCTGGAAGGCTGAAATTTCGAACAAAGATCAGCTGAAACTTACTGTTAGAGTGCTAGTAATTTAGTCTATACCAGTATTAAGGCACAAATCATTTCATAATACATATTGCCGGACATGTCTGATGCATCATAGCATCCATGCAGTTTAGGCTTGATATAAAGATAGAGAAATAGTGACCAAATATATTGAGGGAATTGGAACTGAAAATTAGACCCAAGGCCTAGTGTTTGAGAATGTATCATTGTTTAATTATATAGTCACAGTCCATTTTCTCATTACAGACTTATCAGCGAGATGAAAAAGTCGTCCACAGCTGTGAAAGTGGATGTTTGCATCTTTGATTGTGCAACTGGGGGCTCTCCAAAACAGGTGACGAAGAGACAGGGACGGTTGGAAGCATTTGAAGCGCAACTTGAACCAAGCCCAGGGGAGAAGACAAGAAAACGGCAAAAGCGGGAAAATGAAAACCTTGAACAAGGCGAATTTTATGTGCCAGATTTTGATTTGCCAAAGTGTGAAAAGCTCAAAAAATGGTCCAAGTCCTGTTCGAAAGAGCGATGTGAAAGAAAGGGCTCCGGCTCGCCATCACCAAGAAAACGTAAGAAATGTAGGCTAAGTACAGGGGATGGCGATAAACCAGGGGAGGTGACTAATGTGGAGGAAAACACAAGTCAAACATTAGAGAACTCAGCACCTGAAGATGAGAGTTCTAGAATGCAGGGGAATGGTTTGGAATCAATGGGGGTTTTGAAAACTCCAAAAGATACAGGAAATAGTTCGTCAGGAAGTTTGCGGAAGAAAAGGAAATCTGGGTCAGAGAAGGCAGAACACATTCCCAATCTTGCTGGGGGAGATGCATCATCTAAACGGAGTTCACCTGATGATATTCCCAAACCTTCTTACCGACCTCAGGAAATACCACTGCCTTCATCCAGGAAGTCATTATACAAAGTCAAAAGTCCAACGGATGTTCACAGTATAAATGCTATTAACGAGAGAAATCAAAAGAAAATTGGGTAAGAAATTGTAGGTTTTGTGATCTTGACTGGAGAGTGAACATGTGATTAGGGCTTTAGATTATCATAATTTGGGCACACCCTTTATTCAGCACCGCATTATATTTAGGCAGGGAAATGAGCCCAAATTTATCAAATTAATGAAAATGATTCTGGCAAAAATAGGTAGGCTTTAACCAAAATATGAGGCTTAATTGATGAGGAATCGCCATGAATATGAATAGAAAAATAGATTTTTTTTGATTTTTTTTTCTCTGATTTGGGTGCATCCTAATTTGGGCACAACGTTTAACATTGTATTAAGGGGGTAATCTGAAGCCCTGGTGATGTGGAAGCATTTCATCGGGTTCAACATTGCCCTGCCACTGCAGCAGGCATTGGGCTGGGTGAGCTTTGAATTACGTCAGTTATAGCTAACAAAGCCAAATGCAAGGCACTTTCTCCTTTTTCTCTTCCTTCTCTTGACTTCTGTTATTTAGTTTTTCACTTTAATGGCAGATTTCTCTCATATTTCTAGGGATGGAATTGGGACATTCACAGGGATTCATAGAAGTCCAAATTTTACGAACCGAAATCTGGAAAATTGAGGGTTTTTTCACTCAAATTGAGTTAAAATAAAATTTATCGGCATTTTTTATCCCTCAAATTGAGTATATAAATTTTTTACAAACCAGGGTCATTTTTCCCCCCAATGTTGAGTATATAATTTTTTTACAAACCAGGGTAAATGTTACCTTCTGTGAACCTTGTCCACTGTTACCAATTCAGGTATTTTTTAACCTTTTGTGTAATTAAAACCATTTTGTGTCGTTGATTGCGTTTACTCGTTTCCATCATTATGTTTTCAGGTATCCGGCAGGATACATGAACAAATTATGTTAGATTTATTCAAGTTGTTTACGAGTAATACTTCAGGTAATCAGGTAAAACTTTGCAATGCTGCCGGTACTGGTTTTCATTTATATATACATGTACATCTCATATACATGCAGTGACGAGTGTCAACTATTTCCCTCTCTGAAAGCTGTTATATCTCAATCAATCAACAGTACATAACAGAACTTTTAATTCCTTTTTCCAACTTCCACACAGGACTGTCTGAATAATACACAAACACACATCCAATTTCAGTATACAAATATGGCCCAACTTGTTAGGTGGTAATTATAAAGAAAATATATATTGATATCATAAAAACCCCATTTATCTATTAATTTAGATCTAAAATTAAATTTGAAGAAACCATTATCCAAAATTTAACATTAACAGAAAAATAATTTTAATTATGGAAACATTTAACAAAAGCAGTGAATTAATAAATATAAAAATATTGTGATGACATAAGTGAAGTTCCAGTTATTGTGATATTATTCAATTACAAATGACCACCGAAAATCACACTGGTTTATTAAACGATGATTGTAGGCCTATATATTTTATTTATATACACGATGATTGTATTGGGTTACACAAATAATAGGAGTCTTGAGGATGATATTATTTTGATAGAATATGGTTAACAAAAAAAAGGAGGAAAAAAACAACAACGAAACGCTTCAAAACGCTTGCTTGCTCTCTCGCTAGGAAGAGTTCACTCCCTTGTCATGTTTTCAAACCGCACGCTGTAGGGTTGTGTCAATTTTCGTTATAATCAAACCAAAGTGAAAATGATACAGTATTACTATTTTCTCAAGACAGACCACACAGATTATACAAAGAAATACTTACGATTGGCATTCTACGAAAACAACGTGTGTTTATTCAGTATCGTTTGTATCTCCCTGCGTTGGAAGGAACGAGAACGAAAAGGTCAAACGAAAACGAAAAAAAAAAAAAAATGGCGACTCGTCGATTGTTCAGTGAAATTACGGTTCATAAGTATTCGGGATTCTTCCACGGAAATATACGTCGATGTAACTAACATTACGTCGGATAAACTAGTCTCGGATGAATATACCCCGTTAACAGACTAAGTCATCCGAGGTAAATTCAGAGCAGCTGACGGAGTTTGCACTTGACGTTGTTGTTGCTGCCGACAGATTCACATGTGCTTTCGCGACCATGGGATGATTTCCCGACAACCGGGTATTGAAATTTCGAATTTACGAAGCTTGAAAATTCAGTTTCCGAAGCTTGAAAATTCAGTTTCCAACACACAAATTGAGTATAAATATTTTGGTGAAAACTTTTGATATTTTACTCAAAAAAATTGAGTTTTGAACTGAAAAATTGAGTTTTAAAACTCAATCTACAAACCGAAATTCGGTACGTAGAACTGACGTGTATGAATCCCTGATTCATTGTATTTGGTTGAGGTTTAGGTGGGGATTGACTGCTATATTTTGTTCATTGGGGTAGGGCATTAAAGCGTTTTAACAACTTCCATTTGCTAAGTCCTCACTAAACCCTGAGGTTGGGGAGGACGGGTAGGGATTCACTTGATTCCTGCATTACTACATGTACTCTATACCTGGGATAAATTTGTACTTTCTCATCAAAATCCTTTTCGAGACATGCATTTCTTGTATTTTCAGCGTTCACAAAGTGGCGTCGGGTGTCATTCTTCATCTGATACACCCGCAAATGCTCAGCTTGAGGGGGAAGGTGCTACTGTCCACATTATACGGAGAGATCAGTTTACTAGGACACTCGGTTACCTGTACCAGCCCACCTGTGGAGGTGTACTCTCCCACCTGTACCAGCCTTATGTCTCTCTCCACAGAATCCGGGCACGACGACAACGGCATCAGCGAACTAAGAACTCGGTTAAAAAACTTGATGCTTCCCACAGGAGAACTGAAAACTGTGATGACCGAAATTACACCTGGTTCAGTCTTGGTGCTCTTACAGAAACTCACTAATGCGTGCAGTGAATACGTGACCACAGTTTTACCGTTCCGACAGCTGTTCGGTAAAGGACTTCCTGTACCTTATAGAGAGGAGTACAGGTGCTGTAACGATGCCCTTCAGTCGGTAGGTGTGCAGATTGTACCTTCTGAACCGGGATCCGCTCCTGTCCTCGCTATTTCGGAAGAATTTAACCAAGTCAAGGATGTGTGGTGCAAGGCTATACAGGAACAAGGTACCGGTACTCGTAGTGAGGGGAAACGTTTCATGGCCATTAATATCAGCCCGCATGCGATTTGGGCTGATTCTGCACTGATAAGGCCATCGGCCCAGCTTTGGTGCTTTGTGATAAAGGGTTGATGAATGGCATGTATTGTTTAACCAGAAATACATTACTTATGTCTGGGCAAATAAATGTACAAGTACAGTTGCTAGATTTTAAAGAGAGTGATCGCTCTCGTTGTCCATCACTCTCCCAAATAGAAATGCAATGGATAAGGTGTACTGGAGAGGCTGGCCACTCCCGCACTCCTGCAAAGCAGAATCCAAGGGAGTCATCTACAGCTCTCATCGATTTTACAAACATTCAGAGACTGATGACGATCAAATGGACTTGTACATGATTTTATTTCATACAAAGGAGAAACAGTATCTTGAACTGGCTCAATGAATCAGTTTTATGGGTAAAGAAGTGATATTATTATATTTTTCCCCACAGGTGAAGGTGAAACGTGTAAACTGTTGTCTTGTGGTGGTAAGAATGCTGGGAAGTCAACACTGAACAGGTTTCTGATCAACTCTACCTTACAACGGTAACTATGTCTCCTTGGTATCATTTCCAGTATTCGCATCCCGGAATACTCTCGGTGTAAAACTGCATATAATTTTGAATGCCATGACAGCATGTTCAGGGATTCTATAACGCAGATTTTCCATCATTCTTTGGTCCTAGAAATATTTCACTATTATAATTTAAAGGAAAGAAGAATTTCCCTCACACTTGGTGAGAAAGTAAGAAAATACTAAATTTCTCAACTAAAAGGGAAGAAAGTTGGTAGCTAAAGTTAGTTGCCTTCCTTCCCTGCCCCAATTTCTTTGAAAAGCAATATCATACACACTGAAAGGATTTACCCATTACCAACTCTCGAAATCCGTAAGTCCACCCTGAACTAAGCATCAAATAGCCCATGATCCAGTATATTTTGAAAACATGTATCACAAAATTAATGGCATTAATTCAGTCTCTATAATCCTGAACCCCTTATGTACAGGGCTGGAAATATGTGACAACCTGAATTTGCCAGAAGGTTACCACCTCTATAAAAACCAGTAGCCATGGTAACCTGTCTTTAATTGGTCCCCATAAACTTGTTCATGCTGATTGAAGTGATCGTAAAGTTTCCATCAAATGAAAGACCATTTTATTACACAGAGTAAACTGCAAATAAAGCATGGTATTCTATGGTGGTTCCCATGCTTGATTCAAGCTTAAGGTGTGTATACTTTGAGTTTCAACACAGACTCACAGTTCCAATGTGCATGTTTCACCAAAATCGGGGAAATTAAATGCAAGATTCAAATTGACTTGACACTTATGAGTTACCATCTCCCAGATTTTGGTGAAACATGCACATTGGAACTGTGAGTCTGTGTTGAAACTCAAATTATACACACCTTAAGCTTGAATCAAGCATTGGAAAATGCATACACAGTTTGAAATATATATATTAAGGCAGTGTGACGTCACTGGACCTAGATATGATTGCAACAGACCACCATGGAATACCATGCTTTATTTGCAGTTTACTCTCTGTAATAAAATCGTAAAAAATTACAATAAATATTTTCCGACACTGTTCGCAATGGTCTTTCATTTGATGGAAACTTTACTTGAGGGTTTACGATCACTTTAATACAAGCCAATAACTTGTCCGGTAACCACCTCAGCTCAAATTATACTTCATTCCAGCCC
The DNA here is from genome assembly GCA_036873755.1 of Hanleya hanleyi. Taxonomy (NCBI): domain Eukaryota; kingdom Metazoa; phylum Mollusca; class Polyplacophora; order Lepidopleurida; family Hanleyidae; genus Hanleya; species Hanleya hanleyi. Next base: position 20,902 of record JAVTVY010054091.1, read on the forward strand.
TGTATATATTTGCACATGTTCTTTGGAACGCCCAATTTGGAACCATCATCTGTTCAGCTTGAGATTGAACCAAACTTAGGCCATTCTTCCTGGATAGGTACAAATGTAGTTGCAGCGATGTCTCATGTGGATGATTTGAGATGTTAGTACAGAGTTAAAAAATTCCATTGCATAATAAAATCTGCATATTTTCCATTATCACCATGATCACTGTGTCATGTAAATAGTTTCTATCAATGCCCGGTCATCATATTGTTCAATACAGTACAGATTCGTACAAATACAATACTGAAGTTTTGAGATGCCGAAAACAGTGGAACTCTTCGTATATGAAGTGGCAAATAGATGTATGATGTGATCCATCGTACGGCCAGGCTGTTAATTTTTATGTAGGTCATGTAGGAAGTGATGTCAAAACTTAAATTCTGTAACACTTCTGTCAATAACATCGAGCTAACCAGAGCAATAATTACAAGATTTACCACGGTTATGTGAAATTTGCATGTGTCAAGTGCAGGTGTTCATTAGGAGATTTCATTTCACAAGTAGTCTGATGAGGAAAGGGACGTCTGCTTTCATACAAGTAACAATCGAATAAAACAAACAAATAAATTATAAGATTAAGTTTCCTTCTCAAGTTCAACTGTTGTTTCCATCGGGAAATTGATTAATAAAGCGACAAAAATAGGCATATATCCACGTAATTTCCCAACAGCTGACTCAGTTGACAAAATCACTCCTAATTTGAGAGATCACATAACTCGTTCACTGACATTGGCACGATGCCAACCGAGATGGGAGCATCGTCCCAACATCAGTGGACGAGTGTTTTTCAAAAAAGGGGAGAAAGGTTGTCAAAGTTTAAATATGTTTTCAATCTTTCATTGTAATCTTTGTTGATAATCAATTTGAGTTTGTGCAATAGAAATAATGTTTTCATAGGTGTGCTAAATCATTATTTTATGTACGGTTTGTGTGGGAAAGTTTATAAATTTTAGGGCGCGGGCTTCGCCCTTGCCCTAAAATATAAACCTTCGCACACTAACCATACATAAAATAACGATTTAGCACACCTATGAAAACATTATTTCTTAAATTTTGAATAATTTACATTTAGGTTCGTTAATGAAGAGAAATTAACACTTGTCTTAATCCAATACGTTTCTGCCACAGGGTTGAAACCTGTAATACAGGATCATATATCTTGAAACCTTGAATGGCATTCAGGCGGTACCAAAAATTCTTGTGTCTGGGCTAAACTTATTTCCCCATGCTGAAGAGTTCTAATTTCTTTGGCACTGCATTTTACCCCAAATCATCTGTATTGACAGTAGTTATTGCCCAAACTGTCCTAATGATTTGAAAATATGACATGTGCAATGCATGCTTTCTTGATTACAACAGGGTGAGCAGTGTTTGCTATTTGGACTGTGATGTGGGTCAGACAGAGTTTAACCCGCCAGGCTGTGTTGCTCTACATGTTCTCAATAAACCCATACTCGGTGAGCTCACCTTTTTTGTCCATGATCATTCTACTTAAACTCTGATAATTCAGTAACATATTTGACGGATGTTCGCCTAACCCATGAAGACGGATTTTGGCGGATGTTCGCCAAACCCATGAAGACGGATTTTGACGTGTCACTGAGTTCCCATGTTATGGATTACTTTGCAATTTTTTCGCGTTTACTTTGAGTGAAACATTATTAAAACTATACATTTTCAGAAAGCCAAAATTTAAATAAATCTGACTAGTATACGGTTGGTTTGTTTTGTAATACGGGTAAAATGAAATCAGGAGAGGAAGAAAAATAATTGACGGAAAATGCGCGATTCAACACCAAATGAGTTTGGTATGATCTAAGATAAACGTTCGAGAAATAGTAAAATCTGCTTCAAAATTCCTGAATATTTCACGTAACGCGAGCATAAACTACCAAAGTATCTAACCTTGATGACTAGCTCATCAAATCTGCCCATCTGAGTTTATTATAAACATTTCCCGGGACCTGTTGATCTCCCGTTTTAAAATTTATCCGCCATTCTTTGGCCCCGACTGCTCCAATCACGCCGGGCCTCTGAAAAGGTCGCTCAAGGTCGCTCAACCATGGGCCAATGAGTGATGCTGTTTTACTTCACCTTGTTACCAGCCTTCGTTCTCCTTTAGGGAAGTACTTGGGACTTTTTCAGTTATAGCTCGTTCTATACCTGCCATCTCATGATGTAACTGCGAAATCCCGAATGTACGGAAAATAAGCTTTACAATGGTATACGATAATACAGGAATTGCAGCAGAACAACAACAACAGAACGCTGCAAAACGCAGCTAAAATGCGACAATTTCTTCGCTTTTTTCGTGATTTCCAACGGATGGAAAGCAAACACAAAACATTTTTTCGCAAGATTACTTATTTTTAGATTAAACGTTGCTGATATTGATATAAAACGTGAACAAATTACGTAGAATGGGCCTGTGGGAGACCATTGGTAAATATTTTTCCACATGACATGGGACATAAAACGGGATATTTTACATCGCTGGAAACGTGTGAAAATTGAAATCAGTCCATGGGTTAAAGACCTACGCCATTACAAATCTGTTATGGGTCAGAGAGAGAAAATTCCCCACAAGTCTATGGGGGAAAGAGTTAATTGGTAAAGAAATTAAATAACCTGTCCGTAAATTCTCTAATAATTCAATCCCCCTATCAAATTTCAATCACCCCCAATTTTGGGAACAATATTCAATCTGCTTTTCTAATAAATTTGATCACACTCCAATATCATTGAAATAACAAAGAAATAATTAATTATCTGCATGATTTTGGACCATTTTGTCAACTTTTTTGTTCTAATACATTTGATCATCCCAGATTTTATGGTCGGAAATTTCACTTCTTATTATTAGAGGGATTACCGTATATCTAACTTTATTGACCCCTTCTCTCGCCCCTTGTGATTCAGATGCATACAGCATGCAAACACACATTTTCTATGGTTAATTGTCATCTCCAATGGTTAATAATAATTAAGTTTAAATCATCACTTAAACACCCAGACATGCCAAAGAGTATTTCAGAAGACATTTTTAATTAACCCCATTAAAGTTATTCCTGTTATCTTTTGTCCCAGGTCCTCCTTTTACACATCAAAGAGACCCAGCCTTGTAAGTATATCCATTAACAGTACATGTTCTAATTTTTTCAGCCATTCCATTAAAGGGCCTTCTCCCATTGTCAGAGTTTGTAACACCCTCTGACTGCACTGTGCAGAAAAAAGTGGCACACATGCGCATTCGGTCTGTATAGATTTCGATCAATATGGTTTGCTCCCTCTGCTCGATTTATCATGTTTACAAGCGCACCACAATTTGAATCCCAGTTCAATCAGAGGGTATATCTGACATTAGAAGTTATACAATGGGAACCCAAATGGTGTGGGATATTTAGTACAATGCTGCCGTTTATTGTATATGTAGATACTCCAAACAGTTGATATTGGAGTTTGAAGTCTAAATCTGATATTTAGGGATTTTATGCAAATGAGATTGGGTGATGTCATCAAGCGAACTCTCGTTAATGAGCCAAATTCACAGAAGAGGAATATTCACAGAATTATTTAATAGTCTAATATCTTTCTTACTTAAGATATTGCTCATTCATAGCAAACTATTTAAGTTTTATTTTCACAAGAAAATTAATTATTGTTAGGAATATTGTTGCCATAGCAACTGGTTACTAAGGGGTTTATTTTGGGAATTGCACTGGTTATGAACTCTTTGTTATTACTGAATATAGCGAGACAAACATCCAGGTGATTATAAATATTATTATATATATTATAAATATATCATGTGAAGTATTTAAGTTCCTCGAACCAGTTGCTACATGTATGGTAAGCATATTTCTGAAACTACTTGTAACTGACTCACAAAAGTGATATCCAATAAGAGGTAAACACAATGTTTATGGAATACAAAAGAATCATAATCCTATGTATTTTAGACAATGTTAGAAAAGAAAATATGGCATTATCTCAGTTCACTTCATGATATCATCAAAGCTCATTTGCAGGCCAAACTTGTACCAGATTCCAAGCTCTTTGAAGTTCAACATCTCAGCTACCAGTGGGAATATTTTCATCAAATAAATTTTCAAAAAAAAATATGGCAACAACATATATTTTCAACAGAAGTTAATTTTCCGTTTGGGTTCCCCTTCAAGCTTCAATCACCACAAAATTTTTGCCTTGTATTTCGATCAGTCAATCTAATAAAATTAACCACCTTCTAAATAGAGGAGAAACTGCCTAGTCCAGGCCATGGTTTGTATCATTTTATCACAGGGTTCATACGCCTCCTGGAAAGTCCTTAAAACTCCTGGAATTTATTTGCTAACCTGGAAAGTCCTGAAATATGCTTTAAAATAAAGTTAAACTCCTGGAACTACACTTACGTCTTCTGGGAGAACCAGCAATCTGATGCAATACTGTGCCAAAAGCTGTTCCTGACCTTCATTAATTTGCTCATCTTTGTTGCGAGTTATTGTACCAAAGACTCCTGGGAAATTAAACTTATTGACCTGGAAATTTCTGGAATATTTTCCTGTTGTGAGTGTATGAACCCTGCATCAGCTTCACTGCAAAAAAAGGTTTTGATCACCCCAATATTTTTGAGGGTGAAAATGCACTTCCTGTGCTTTCATTATTGGAAGGTTTGCCATAGTTATTACATGTTCAAAGTTATATAACTATCTGGTCTCTCAGTTCATCTACGTCCAGGTAAATCTAGAAGAACATCTACATGTATTATGGAAAACAACTCCCAAATCTAGCGGTAGTTTGTGGAAGAGTCTGTCCATGTTTGCAAGCAAGACCTTGATTCAAAACACTTACACTTGTCTCTCATTATAACACTGTTCATTATAGGGCGGGTTTCAGTATAGTGTTGCCACTGATGTATTATGTTGCTGCTGTTAAGCCCAACTCACACTACGAACATTTTGTTGTATTAGAACAAAAACACTGTTCAGAACATGTTTTGTCTGTAGTGTGAGATGCCCAGAAACAGAAAACATCTGTTCGGAACAAATGTTCATGAGATCAAACTTGTTTGATATTGCGAACATGTTTTGCCCTGAAACAAATTTTTTGTCTTCAGTGTGTGGTGATTGCGAACATTTGTCCGAACATTTACCAACAGTTATCCAATCAACTGTCAGCCGTCAGTCATGTGACGAAGCCGCTCTCACATGACACAACAAAATGGCCTTGCTGCTTGATCGCGGCGACTGGCGGTGAATAGAAAATGTTCACAGTGTGAGGTTGCTGCTTGATCGCGGCGACTAGCGGTGAAGAGAAAATGTTTGCAGTGTGAGGTTACCATGAACAAAAACACGAACAAACTGTTCTGTTCTAATACAACAAAATGTTTGTATGTGAGTTGGGCTTTATGAAGACTGACTATAGTCCGACTCACCTAGAGTGCGGTCAAAATTTTGTTCCCCAAATTCAGCATTATAATGAGGGACAAGTGTGTATCCTTCCATGAAATGTCACTCGACTTTTTGTTGATTCTGATTGGTTCTCTCCGGAAATATAAATCATGGCTATTAATAATGTAATAAAACTTGACTTCCTGCATAAACTTGATGACATTTTGAGCAGTTGCTTGTGCTATATTTGCATGATGATGATCATCATGTTAAATGATCTGTCTTCGTTTATATTACTGCAGCATGTGTTTTTATGGACCAGTAAACCCTGGTGAGAACCCGAGCATGTACAGCGAGTGTGTGAAGAGGGTCTACGCAGAGTACGAGAAACGCTACCCCAGGATTCCGCTTATCATTAACACGCTGGGCTGGAACAAAGGTACGGTATGGTCAATGGTTTAACGTGCAGGTTGTCCATTCTATTAAAGTGTAACTGGTATTTTTGCAAGTTTACGTCATATCCAAGATAATCTTTTAAATTATAGGATTGATAACCTTTTTCTTGACGTAAATAATCGATTCATTCCCACCTGATTTGAAAGCTGCAATCGTAGATTAAGGCAAGAGCAAAATATGAAACCATGGAATCTGAATAAATTAAGAAAAATTTATCAAAAATAACCAGTGGTCCAGAGGGGAAATGACAATTACTATCCATGATTCTTTTTCGATATCCCGTACACAACGCGCACAGCTACAGTCAAGCCCTGGAAGACGAGCAACTTCCAGGGACCTTTACCATTTACCTTCATCCCAAATCATCAGTTTAGGCATTATGTCCAATTTTCAGTGTATCTACTAATGATTTACATCGTTGTTTACTAGGTTTGGGTGTGAACCTACTAATCAATACATGTCATGTGACCCGACCCGATCTGATTGTGCAGTTAGAGTCCAGGAACCAAAGTAACAACTTCCCGGCCATCACCCCCGAGTTTGTCTCCTCCCCAGGATGGCTTTTCAATAGAAAGGTACATTGTACTATTTTATTATCTCATATCTTGGGATTTCAATCCCTCTTCACTCACAGAAAGTGAAATTTTTCACTATAAAGTTTGGAGGATGATCAAATTTATTAGAACATGTAAGTTGAAAAAAAGTGTTCAAAATCATGCATATCATCCATTTTTTATACGCCCGCCAAAAAGGCGGACGTATTATGTGATGGCGGTTTTCGTCCGTCCGTCTGTCCGTCCCCCGTGTCCGGTCTATATCTGGAACACTCTTCTTTTCACTGTTCCTATTTTTGGTGAGTGGATACCCTACGGGGAGACGATGTGTTGCGTACAAAAATGAAGGTCGAGGTGAGAGGTCAAAGGTCACTGGCCTGAAAAACAGGAAATCACTGAAGTGTTCGTGTCCGGTCTATATCTCTGAATGTTTTGTATCCACAGTTGCAATTTTTTGTGAGTGGATACATCAGGTGGAGGCGATGTGTCGCGTACCAAAATTCAGGTCGAGGTCAGAGGTCACTGTTGCCTAAAATCAGGAAATCATTGATAGTTTTCTATCTACAGTTCTAATTTTTGGTGAGTGGATGCCCTAGGGGGAAACGATGTGTTGCATACCAAATGTAGGTCGAGGTCAAAGGTCAGTGGTACTGAAAAATCAAGAAATCATTAAAAATTTCTTATTTTTTGTGAGTGGATTCAATCGGGGGAAATGAAGTGTTGCATACCAAACATTGGGTGAAGATCGAAGGTCACCGTGTTGAGACGGAAGACGATTTTGTCATGTACCAAAATTTAGGTCAAGGTTAATAGTCAAGGTCACTGACCCCAGAATCAAGAATTTTTTTCCAAAATTACTTTTTGGTGTCAGTAGATACATTAGGGGGACATAATGTGTCACGTACCAAAATGTAAGTCAAGGCCGAAGGCCAAGGTCACTGTGACCCCCAAAATTATGAAATTGTTAAAAATCATGATTTTTTGTGTCCATTGATACACTGAGGGAAGACGATGTGTCCTGTACCAAAATTCAGGTCAAGGTCAAAGGTCAAGGTCACTGTGACCCCAAAATCAGGAAATCATTAAAAATAACTTTTTGTTGTGGCATTAGATACATTAAGGGACACGATGTGTTACATACCAAAATGTGGGTCAAAGGTCAAGGTCATTGTGACCCCAAAATCAAGAAATCATTAAAAGAAACATTTTCATATGCCTGTCGAAGAGGAGTTCATGTAATGCGATATTGCGTTCTGTCCAGTCATCCATTAACATTTGTTGTCCATGCAATATCTTTGGTTTCAAGGTATGGATTGGTACCAAACTTTTGGTATACCTTACGCGCATGGCAAAGAGGAGCCATATTCATTTTGAGATCAATTTGTCAAAGGTCACAGTCCCCCTAACTATATGTGTTAGGTTGGAATATTATAATAATATAATAATAATAATATCTTTATTTCAAGAGGGTGATACACAATCAGTTTCTATAAGAATCTGTTTTTCCTTGTCTCCCCTTCATGTATATGACATTTGTCCTGTGGAATTGTCTCCTATGTTTGATACATGTAAGAAACAGCTACACTCAGTTAAACTGTTGTGAAATAAAAACAGTACATTTACTAATCTAACGAGAAGAGGGGTCGTTTATGAACTTATACCTGTTTATTAACGCAAGAACAAAGGTTTACTTCATCACTTTCTTCACATTTTTCTTCCTTCATGAACAATTTTCTCGCCTGAAAGGAATTCATTTAAAGGGAAACTACTATTTTCTTGTGTTTGACTATTGTCGATGTCAGTGTGGGATATGTGAGCTCTCGGCTCTTGTTTCAAGGTCACCTAGTTGCCAAGAGTTGAGACCATTTTACTTTATCATTCAATATAAGATGTGAAATATGTTACATTCTCAGAAGCACAAAATCGTAGACTGTTCTCTGGATTGGTAGCTACCAATTGGGATCAAGGCCATTAAACAACCTTGAAATTTGGACCAGTGTAATTCCAGATATATGGGCGTATATTGAAGCCCCCTGGGCTCTTGTTCTTTCTTATTTCAGTGATTTTAGCGGTGATCCATTTTATTAGAACAGCCGATTGAATTTTGATAGGGTGATTGAATTATTAGAGAGAATACCGCAACTGAATTAAATTAAAAACTTTAAATTTTGCTATCATCATGTAGGGTATCCTAAATGTGAACAGTTTTGAATCCTCAGTGCTGAATATATGAAGAATATATACTTTTAATTGGATTCTAAAGTGTGTCTTTAAGGATGTCCGCTGGTGGTTTTTGACTTTGGCAGCCATTTTGCCTGTATTTCTATTGGGTTATCTCCCTTTCCTAGGTTAAGATATAGGGATTTCCTTTAAAAGCCTTCTAGCCGATAATTTTGCACAGCAAGATCCATCCAATCTGATAAATTTTAATAGATATTGTGATTATCTGCAAACAGAATATAAGAAATAGTTAAATACTATTTATATGAATTTAATGAATATGCTCCAAAACTCAGGCTATTTCCTATGTTTTCTGGGTTATCAAATGGAGCATGGGTCAGTCCACTTACAGCTAAAATATGCACACCAACCCATATTTTTTCTTTGTTTTTCCTCATATTACACAATTATGAATGCAACAACACACATTATTCAAAAGGTTAATTTCTTTGATTTACCAGCAGCGGACATCCTTAAGTGATCAAATTTTTGGAGACCTTACCACAGATTTTCTAAATTCAAAGCATTGAAATCCTTCAATATTAAAGGCATACACTGTACCAAAGTACCTCTTTTACAATATATACTGGCATCGAATAAGAGTTCTTAACATAAGTAATTAGCATCCCTGAATGTATTAATTGTGTTGTTGGTCATATTGTAGTATGTTACATGAATGGATATGTTTCTGTTTGTAGGAGAATGAGAGTGGTGGTGTGAAGCTATTCTCCCACAAGTTAACCATAATTGACTCTCCTGTTCATCCCAGCATAGAGTGAGTTTTTGTGTCGACAAAGTTTAACTACCGTATTTTTTTCTAAATAACAAAACTTAGTTATATCAGAAATATCCTAGTAATAGAATTAAAAGCAAACCCACACTCTTCGAATATCAAATTTAAATTCCAAACATCAATGTGAGATGAAATATATGAAATGAAATGTGAAATTATAGAGGCAGATGTGATTTTGCAGAGAACTTAAGTACACAGGATTAACTTCCACCAACTTTTGAACAATAACATTTTGCCAGTTTAGCTGAGGCTCCGGTTCATAGGTTCAGAACTCTTCGTGAAATGTAACATTAAGACCATGACAATTATTTGTATTCACATATTGTGAATACAATAGGATAAAAATGAAAAATGTCTATTAGTTTTGCTCATGTTTTGGCTGCCCTGTCAGCAGTTACCGTGATTGAATTTAAACTTTGTCATGGTGTGTCCACGTGTATTGATTGAAATAATTAAAAATTTATAACCATCACGTATAAATGTAATTTCTATGGTTAGAGCAAGACATATAATTCATGCAAGTGTTGGAGAGAGGGAGAGAGAATTAAGGTTTAACGTCGCATTCAGCTGCAAGTGTTGGAGAGATAGAGATAATTAAGATTTAATGATGCGTTCAGCTGCAAATGTTGGAGAGAGAGGGAGAGAATTAAGGTTTAACGTCGCGTTCAGCTGCAAGTGTTGGAGAGATAGAGCAGGGCTCGCTTTAGAGCATGAGAGATGACCTGCAAAAAAAAACCCTTCCAAAAAATTTGC